>JADRCH010000077.1:4362394-4650391 GCA_019843965.1 Rhynchomys soricoides | reverse complement strand
AGAATGCATATGTGTGAGAGAGAGACAGAAAGAGAAAGAGAGAGAGAGAGATAACTGGAGAGACAGAGGCAGAAACAGAAACAGAGAGACACAGATCTACTATATGCGTAATAGTTTTGTGAAGAGGGAATAAAACAATTCTTCATATGTCTTTGGCTTTTTACCATATGAGCCATTCACACTGGAGAACTGTTAACAATTTTTTCCTGTCAGCACAAATTTCTCCTGCTGTGTGCTAGTATCTCAGGATTTTAGACACACATGCAAATATCAAACCCATTTTTATATACTGGCAATGAACAACTCAAACATGAATTTAAAAAAAGTGATTTGCAATACCAAATACTATTGGCAGTGGAATCCTTAGGAATTAATTCAACAAAATAAAGTGTAATGCATTTGGATTGAACAATATATAACATTATTGAAAAAAATTAAGGTCCACCTGAATGAAGATATTTATTGCTTTTTATTTATTTTATATTGAAGTCAATTTTGCCAAAAATGAAAATGTATTCATTGCCGTCTGAATCAAAATCCTAGCTGTCTTTATAGAAGTGGTTGATAGCTTAATGTTTGCGTTTGAGCAGGAAGGAAAACAGCTTGGAATAAAGTTTCAATGAAAAGCGATCAGATTAGTTGTCTTTTAAACATGATAAAAACATTGCAATTAAAGAGAATGACACAGGCATCGGGGTAGGCATATCAATCCACAGAGAAGGACTATGAGACTGCCAACACATCCACAACTGCTGCACTGCAAATCAGTTTGTAATGCAGATGCCAAGGGAAGGCAAGAAGGCAAAGGCTGTGTTTTCAATAAAATATTAGACTATAGTAGCTGTATATGTGTGTATGTTGTCTAATAAAGTGCTGTGACCCTTAGTTTAAAGGGTCACATATATGATACACACATAAACATACAAACTTTATCATTAACCTAATTACAAGAGCTGAAGGTGCAAATTTTGTAAGGAAACTTAGGAGGAAGTCTTCATGTACTTTATAGAACCAACTATGGGATACGGAATTAGAGAACATCTGAAAACACATTGGTCCTTCAATAAAAAAAAAAAAAATGAATGCACATCATTTGGGTGACCTTTCCTACATGATAATGCTTAACCATATCTTCTGTGAATTCTAAACACAAGTCCAGCTGAAGCATCAGCTGGTACCCTGGCCTATTACCTACCTTCATGTTTCCCACCAGGAGGCCAGTGTTCTACACATGTCAGTGTGAAGGCATGAGTTATGGTTCTAGTTCAGGAAATTATGAACATAAAAGGAGAACATAAAATCAATTTTTCTTGCATCTCAGTTATGTTCTCTCTTTCAAGTTTGAATACAATCTTCAGCTTTTTAAAGATGAATTATGGCAATGAAAAAGAAAGATATCTAACCCAAAATACTTGCTTCATTATTCTTCCTGCCTTGCAGATGCATCCTTCTGACAGGTAATCAGAGCTTTAAGATTTTCCTATTGTATCTATCTTCTTCCCTCATGGCCTATTACTTTCAATGATTTGCTGTATTTCTATTTAATGGTTCAATGGCAATGGTACACTTTAAATTTGCATAACAAAGTGACCAAGTAAGCCAGATAACTTTTTTGAAATTAACCAGAGGTTTCTAAATCAATTCATTATTTCAACTTCCCATACTTAGTAACAATAAAACAAATCCACATTCTGCAGTTAAACTTATAAACTGATACTAAAAGTGAGTTCACTTAAAATTTGTTACTACAAATTTTATTCTTCTAATCATAAATACTGTTAATCATTTCTATTTAGTACAATGGTCTGTAAAATGGTACAGTGCCTATGTTTCCTGTGATGCAGACTTACTTAGTTTTAAATTATTATTAACTCAAGTAATGATTAATTAACATGTCTGGTTAGAGTAAAGTAGTCAATATTAAGAAATTTCAGTGATAGACACACTCCAGAATTTCTTAGTTCTAATTATATTGCATTACTGAAACAATTTTGTTTACTAAATTCTGTTTAGGAAATTCATAAGAATGTTCCTAAATTGACAATATGCCTTGTTTTCATGTCCGAAAGATACAGAACTGATGCAACCAAAGCAACAAGTCATGGTGTGGAAGAGATTGTGGTTGCAATGTTGTGCATTTCCCAATGAATCCAGCATCTGCACACACACACAAACCCATCTCCACTGCATTCATTATGTCCCCTATTATTTCATGTTCTCAGTCATATTCTCCAACTTATAACTTAAGTATATGCATCTACCCTTAATCTTATCATTACATTCTTTCTTCTAAAACATATTTCATGTGAATCTTACTTTTATGTTGTATATTTTTATTACTTTCCTGCCATGTTCCATTTCTGTGTACATTTTCTCTTCTGCCTTCATTATGTCCAAATATCTCTTCCTCATTACATGCTACCTTTTCTTGTCATTAGCACATGTCTTTCATTTACCGTCTTGTCTTTCATCAAGTTTTTAACTCATGGTATAGTTTCAACAACTCTTCCCTTTTTACTTAATATTGCCTTGGGGCACTGAACTTATTTCACATAAATGTTTATTTTCATCAACCAAATTAGTGCCTTTTCCAATAAGTGTGCTTTCTGAATCCCTTTTTATAATAGACACAGTCCTTGAACATAACAATTGCAACAAAGACTCAGCTCCAAAGAATAGTCCAGTGAAAATCCCAGAAAGCCAGAGAACAAATACACAGAAGTATGCTGCTCCCAGGAGTGCCTGTGTCTGGCAAAGCTAGAGAGGCAAATCTCAACTCCCCTTTCACTGACCAGAATGCCCTTTATTCTCAAATGCACACATATAAGCAACAACCAAAAACATTGAATTAGGAATATATCTATCGTAAAAGAGTACCAAAACCATGCATGGTCGTGTGTGTGTGTGTGTGTGTGTGTGTGTATTTGTGATCAACTTAACTGTTGTCCATTGGTTCTTCAGGAGTCAATCTCATCCTTTTTGTAACAAGGTATCTCAAGTCTTCCTGGGACTTGGGATTTGCTGATTAGGCTAGTCTCACTAGCCAGTGAGTTCCAGGGATTCTTCTATTTCTGTTTCCTCAGCACTGAAAGTGCAATCCCTCTCCACCACTCCTGGCTTTTTACTTGCATGTCAAGAATCTAATTTCATACAGCAAATACTTCAAACAGGTCTTCATTCAGCAAACACTTTACCAAGTGAACAATCCCTCCAGCACTCCCAACTTTCCGATCAGCATTTTTTCCTCAGAGAGGTGCTAAGATGACCAAGTCTAGCAGATATTTTTTCCTCCTGTTCTGTTTTTCCACAACATAAACAGTAAGTGTCATGTGAGAACCCAGCATCTATGGAAGTTAAATCCATGCTGTCCAAGTTTATCATATTTTTATTACCAACATCATTTCAAAACTATCACTTCCAAGTAAAACTTTAATGATCTCAACTTTAAAAGAAATGAAAAAAATTGAGGTGATAAGTATGTTTATTCATTTGAGATATATATGTACATATACATATTGTGCATTGTACTCCACAGGCATGTGTTTGTATACAAATAAAATAGTCAAATGATATAAGGTACCCACTTATCTTATGGATAAAACTCTTTCTGATTTGCAGCTTTGGGTTTCTGTTCTCTGAGTGGCTACCTTCCATCCTGGTAATCAAGCTGACAGCCTGTCATGGTTACAGTCATGGCTAAGCAGTTGAGGAATGAGCAGTTCCTCCTTTGATCATTACAGCTCATCAGAGAAGCTTTATTCTGGAGTATGAGTTGCTGTCCTGGTCCTTGAGTAAAGCTGACACTGTCCAGTTGACTAGCATGATTTTGGTAACCTAAAGAGTTTGGGAACTGGGAACAAATAGCAGTCTTGGATTTGATAACAATATTAACAACATTGGATAGCTTTAGTTCTAGAAGCAATCCCAGAAGGCTTTAGTCCTCATTTAAAGTTAAAGAAATTTAAAACGTTTTATAATGACAGTAAACTCTGCTCTTAACTTTAAATTAGCATACAATAACTTTGATTGTTCTTTAAAGTATATAATATAGACTATGGTTGCCAAATGCATGAAATAGTATGTCATATGTAATATGGTCAGAGAGTAGCCAATTGGGTGTGAAACTAGTAATAACACCTATACTTGAAATTTTCTCCCAGTCCTTGAGTTTGTTTGTAAACAATTATTGTATTCGTTGACACCTAAACAAGCAATGACAAAGTACTGAAACAAATAAATATTTCTTAGGTTTTTTATTTGTTTTTCTGTTTGTTGTTTGTTGTATTACATGCATATGTATGTATGCACATATGTATTATGTATATATTATACTTTATGTATTATGTATGTATGTACATACATATGTATGTACATGTACAGGTCCAGGTAAACATACATGCATGCTTGAGGGAGACCAGAGACAACTTGGAATGTTATTCCAAGGAAGGGTAGCTACCTTTTTTGAAACAGGATTTCTCATTGACTTGAAGCTCACTAATTTGACTGGGCTAGCTAGAGAGTGAGGCCCAGCAATTGTCATGTCTCTTCTTCCATAGCACCCAGAATTTTCACACAATCATCAGGGCCAACATTAAATAAGACCAAACACATTTTTACAGTTTCAAGGTAAGTGATTTCCCAATAAGCCATTCCCATAGCCACTTAATCTTATTTTTAATCATGAAGTAAGTCTATGCTCTTTATCATTACATTGGGATACCAGAACTTTGGAAATAGTTTAAATTTAAAAGGACTAGAAAGTATAATACATTGTAAGTGTTAGGATTAATAAGAATTAAATTAGTATTTGTGAACTACTTTGGATTTGCATTTCATCAACATGTAATCTCCGTAGTAACATTTGCAATGTAAATACTAATTTACAAGTGGCTGACATAACTTTGTTATTCAATGCCAAATTAGTAAATTAAGATCTAGAACTATTTAGAATGAAATAGATTTTAATTATTTAATTATTTAATTTTAATCAGTTAAGTGTTTAAATGTTGTTTTCTATGGTAATTTACTGAGATTCCTGACATTTTTAAGAAGTGAGGTCCAACTGTTCAATACACCAGAGCTTAAAACACCAAGAATTTTGGGAGAATTTTTGAAAAGTCACATTTTTAGAATACAAAAAGGAATGCTTGTTGTTACTGTATGCTTACCTAGGCAACAAGAAGTAAGACCAGAGCTATTTACTTATTTTCTCTCAAGATAAGACAGAATAATTTTAAAATTATAATTATTACCAATCTTTTGCTGTAGCCACCTCAGAGGTAGGAAACCCTGTACCTTGGATCTAGTTACTGCTATAGAAAGCTTGTTTCATTTTTCCCTGTAGCAAAGCATCACCAGAACATGTAGGTAACAATCCAGGGAATAGTTCAGCAATGTCAAGCTCAAGGCTCTATCCCCATTGAATAGCTTATAAAAAAATAGGTTCTTATAAAAAATAGAGATGTGATGTGGGCATCCACAAGTGTATTCCATAAAATACTTAGTGTAAGTATGTGTCAAGGTTGACAATAAGCTAACTGATGAATGTACTTAATTCAAGTAACAGGTCTTGGTGGAGGGTCTGGAGTGGATGAGCCTGTGGAATTATTCTCACTATGAACCCTCTCAATCAGGAAAACGAAGATGTCTGCCTGTTTGTTGAATTTACAACAAGAATTTTATTTCTGTGATCATCTTCATGTTTGACACATAACCTACAAAAATAAAATCCGGTATTTCTGCTTTATTAAAATATTATGTGGGCCCATTTACCATGCAGCTCAGGATCCCATACCATCACACTCATCTCAGTTAACTAAATCCTAGTTTGTAGTATCCTAGTTTGTCCCACACTAAATCCCTACTTATTACCGAAGCAAGTATTTCTTGTTTTGTCTACTCATTTAAATACTGTTACCTGCATTCTCTGCTCAGGGTAAGAGTGAGCATAGGAGAAGAAGATCATATACAGTTAAAAAGCTCCCCATTGAGGTCAGTATTTCCCAATAATCTAGTAATCTTCCCAGTGTTGAGAAGTACAACTTGCAGTCATGGGTGAGACCTATGGTTCACTGGTCTCTCCCTCTCTCACTTACATCAGATCGGTGAGGTCAGTTGCAGAAGATATGGGTCACAGATAAGGAAACCTTGGAGATATAGAGTAACAGGCACAGGTCTCAGAATATTGTGAAAATGGTGCTGAAAGTGTAGTCTTTGAGCAACACTTTTTACTTACATAAGATAATATATATTTAATATGGATTTAACACTCCTAGTATATGTTTATGACTTTATGAAACAATCAATGTGACTTTTTCACTTGTCTATCAAGAGTTGAAATCTGTTATTACCTCCTAACTCTGTATGCAAGAACTGACTTTCTATGATCTACAGAACAGTAGGATGCAAGAAGAGCATGAAAACACTGTATGTGGAGAAGAGGGAAGTCCTAGGAACAAGCACTGTCCCAACCACATCATTTAGGCCACTGAACTCTATGTGGATGATAGGTTAAGATCTGAATCTCTCTGGATGACAGTCTTCTTGTCATTTATTCTAGGATAAAGATTATCCTGGACTGTTGAATAGGTAAAAACATAGTAGCACATAGGAATAGCACAAATATTATGATGAGTGAAAGAATCCAGAGCAAAAGTCTGAACTGTATGTATTCTGTTCCTGGATCACTCTGAAAAAGGCCAAAGTGCAGAGGTAATGAATACATTGGTAGATGCTGAGGGTTGGGGTTGTGTTGACTACAGAAAGACACTGTGGGTGGTTTTGCAGAGCAATGGGACAGGTGTATACATTTATTGTTACTGTGGCTACAGAATGTATGATAGCCAAAAACATACAATTGTATCCAGGAAATATGAGTGCTATTGAATGCGATTTTAAAAGCCCATCCTTATCCCACAAGCTAACTTTGGAATGGTAGATTGGCTGGAGATAAAGTTAGAAGGCCATGAATTATTTGAATTCTAGATTCTTTTTATATTTTAACTGCTGCTTAAATAACTATTGTAATTTTTCTAAATATACAAAATAAAGATAACTCAATTCACCTTAGCTTTCCATGTCTTTATATATGACATGAGAAAACACCCTAAATTAAGGTTCACAGAAAAGTGAGATGTATCATCATTCAATATAGGGTAATGCCAGTGATCATCTCCACAAGAGGGACACTATTTTCTATTAACATTTTAGAGACTGATTCATGGAGTTCTGAGTTAAACATTTGCATTGGGTCACATATTTTCACAAATGATCCTCTCGTCTCCTGGGTTATAACTTTTAATAATTAAACATTTCCAGAATAAATGACTTTAGGATTTGTTATAGGTATTTATCGTAAAGAATACCACAAATCTGAATATTTCATTTGTTAAAATTTCCATCCTTACTATGTTAATCCTGCTGATCCATGAGCATGGGAGATCTTTCCATCTTCTGAGGTGTTTTAGATTTTTTTCTTCAGGTGCTTGAAGTTCTTGTCATATAGATTATCTGCTTGCTTGGTTAGAATTACACCAAAATAATTTTTACTATTTGTGACTATTGTGAAGAGGGTTGTTTCCCTAATTTCTTGGCCCATATAGGATTTATATAAAGGAAGGTTACTGATTTATTTGTTTAAGTTAATTTTATATCCAGCCACTTTGCTGAAATTGTTTATGAAGTGTAGGAGTTCTCTGGTAAAAAGTTGGAGTCACTTATATATACTATCCCATCATGTACAAATAGTGATTTCTTGACTTCTTCCTTTCCAATTTGTATCACTTTGACCTCCTTTTGTTGTCTAATTGCTCTACCTAGAACTTCAATTACTGTATTGAATAAACAGGGAAAGTATGGAAACCTTGTCTTGTCTGTGATTTTAGTGGGAACGCTTCAAGTTTCTCTCCATTTAATTTGATGTTGGCTGTTGGTTTTCTGTATATTGTTTTTATTATGTTTAGGTATATGCCTTGAATTCCTGATCTTTCCAAGAATTTTAACATGGAGGGGTATTGAATTTTGTCAAAAAATTTTCAGAATCCAATGAGATGATCATGTGATTTTTCCTGTGAGTTTGTTTATTTAGTGTATCACATTGATGGATTTGTGTGTCATAAACAATGCCTGCATCCCTGGGATGAAGCCAGCCTACTTAATCTTGGTGAACTATGTTTTTGATGTGTTCTTGGATTTGGATTACAAGAATTTTATTGAATATTTTTGCATCAATATTTATAAGCAAAATTAACCTAAAGTTCTCTTCCTTTGTTGGGTTTTTGTGTGGTTTAGGTATGGGAGTAACTGTGGCTGATTAGAACAAATCAGGTAGCATGCTTTCTGTTTCTATTTTGTGGAATAATTTGAGTAGTAATATTGGTATTAGGTCTTCTACAGTTTTTGGTGCAATCTCCATCAAAATTCCAATTCAATTCTCCACAGACATGGAAAGAACAATTCTCAGCTTCATATGGAAGAAGAAAAAACACAAATTAGCAAAAACAATTCTCAACAAAAAAATTGTAGGGGAATCGCCATCGCTAACCTCAAGCTGTACTATAGAGCAATACTGATAAATACTGCACAGTATTGATACAGAGACAGACAGGTAGATCAATAGAATAGAATTGGAGATCTAGAAATAAACCCATATACCTATAGACACTTGATCTTTGACAAAGAAGCCAAAAATATTCAAGGAAAAAAGAAAGCATCTTTACCAAATGATGATGGTCTACCTGGCAGTATGCATGTGGGAGAACAAAAATTGATCCATATTTATCATCTCATGCAAAGCTCAAGGCTAAGTGGATAAATGTCCTCAACATAAAACCAGATACACTGAATCTAATAGAAGAGAACATAGGAAATACCCTCGAACACATTGGCACAGGAGTAAATTTTCTAAACAAACTACCAGTCGCTCAGGCTCTAAGATCAATAATTGACAAATGAGACCTCATGAAACTGAAAGGCTCCTGTAAGGCAAAGGAGACTGTCAATAAAACAAAATGACTAACCTTACATCCAATATAGGACTTATATCCAAAATATACAAAGAACTCAAGAAGTTAGTCTCCAGAAAACCAAATTACCCAATTTAAAAAGGGCAACAGACCTAAGCAGAGAATTCACAGCTGAGGAATATCAAATGTCCAACAGTACTTAAGGAAATGTTAAACATCTTAATTATCAGGAAAATGTAAATTAAAGCAACCCTGAGATTCCACCTCACACCAATCATAATGGCTAAGATAAAAAACTCAGGTGACAGAAAGAACACTCCTCCATTGCTAGTAGGATTGTAAACTCATACAACCACTCTGGAAAGCAATCTGATAGTTTCTCAGAAAATTGGAAACTTGAAGACCCAGCTATTCCACTCTTCTGTATATACCCAAAAGATGCTACACCATATCACAAGACATGTGCTCTACTTTGTTCATAGCAGAAGCTGGAAAGAACCCAGATGTCTGTCAAACAGAGAATGGATACAGAAAATGTGATTCATTTAAACAATGGAATAATACTCAGCTATTAAAAACTAGGACATCATAAAAATTTACAGGTAAATGGATGGAAGTAGAACATATTTTCCTGAGAGAGGCAACCCAGACACAAAAGGACATACATTGTATGTACTCACTGATAAGTGGACATTAGTCTAAAAGATCATAATACTGATGATTCAAATCACAGACAATATGAAGCACAAGAAAAACAAGAAGAAAGGCCCAAGTTTGAATGTTTCAATCCCACTTAGAGAGAGGAACAAAATAATCACAGGAGGTAGAGGGAGGGAAAGACCTGGACGAGAAGGAGAGTGAGGGAAAAAAGAGGGCAGGATCAGGTATGGTGGAGCAACAGGAGAGAAGTCCAGAAAGCCAGTAGATTGAATAGAAAGATGCAGCAGTTTGGTGTAGGGGATGGGGAATCCTCCAGAAAGTCCCAGACACCAGGGATGTGAGATGCTCCAGAGACCCAATTGGGATGAACTTGTTCAAACTAACAGTGTGAAGATAGAACCTAAAGAGACTACTTCCAGTAGGTAGACACAGCCCCGAGTTGAGGGTTGGGACCACTCACCCTTCTCAAAAATTTGATCTATAATTGTTCCTGTCTAAAGGAAAGGCAGGGAAAAATGGAGCCATGCCTGAAAGAAAGGCCATTTAGAGACTGCCCCAACATGAGTTTCATTCCATGTGTCAGCAACCGATCCCTGGCACTATTGCTGACACCACGTGTGCTTGTAGACAGAAGCCGGGCATTGCTGTTCTCCCAGAGGCTGTACCAGCACCTGACTGAGACAGATGCATATACTCACATTCAACCATTGGACTGAGCCTGGGGACCTCTATGGGAAAGTTAGGGGAAGAACTGAAAGTGCTAAAGGGAAGTGTAACACAGGAAGAACAACAGTATCAACTGATCAGACCCCTCAGAGCTCTCAGGGACTAATCCAGTAACCAAAGAGTACATCTGGGCTGGTATGTGGCCCCTGCTAAATATGTAGCAGAAGATTGACTTTTCTGGACCTAGTTGGAAGTGATACACTTGGTCCTGTGGAGGCTTGATTCCCCAGAGAATGGGGATGCTAGAGGGGTGAGGTGGGGAGATCATCCTCTTACAGATGAAGGGGAGAGGGAGGGAGTGGCAAGCTTGTGGAGGGGATAACAAGAAGAGGATTAAAATTTGAAATGTAAATAAATAAAATAAATTAGTTTTTAAAAATGAAAATATACCATCAAATAGATGCCCTATATAATCATTCAACTCATAATTTCCCTTTTTTCTTTTCTTTTCTGTTGTTGGTTTTATTGTTTATTGTTTTTTTTTTTTTTCGAGACAGGATTTCTCTATGTAGCCCTGGCTGTACTGGAACTCACTCTGTAGACCAGGCTGGCCTCAGAAATCCACCTGCCTCTGCTTCTGGAGTGCTGGGATTAAAGGAGAGTACCACCACTGCCTAGCAACTCATAATTCCTTAAAGGAATTTTGCAACTATAGTGATAACTGATGGGTTGTAGACTTTTTCCTTGATTTAGGAGATCCACTATTACCCTTCTGTGTGAGGGTCTGAACCATTGTGGAATTTTGGAATCGTTGATTATCACTTTCAAGCATGAACTGTTTATTGTTTCTTTATTCTACCATATATTACATCCTATCTTCATTTCCCCTTACCTCCAACCTCCCACTTTCCTCTCCTGTCCCTCCTCTCTCTCCTCTCCACCAGAGTCACTACTTCTTTGTTTCCCTTTAGAAAAGAGCAGGCTTCCTAGAGATAGCAAATAAACATGATATAAGTTACAATAAGACTAGACACCAATGCCCATACCAAGGCTGGACAAGGCAATCTCAGTATGAGAAACAGGGTCCCAAGATCTGTCAAAAGATTCAAAGACACCCCCACTCCTACTGCTAGGAGTCCAACAAGAACTCCAAGCTATACAACCATAACATATATGTTGGAGACCTAGCTCTCATCCACACAGGCTATGTGATTCCCACTTCAGTCTGTGGGCTCCTATGAGTACTAGTCAGTTGATTATATGTGTAGTATTTTCATGGTGTCTTCTACCACTCTGGCTCCTACAACCCTTCTCCCACTCTTCCATAGGTTTTACATATTCTGCCTAATGTTTGGCTGTGGATCTCTCTACTTGCTCCCCTATAATTGCGGGAAGAAATGTCTCTGAAGAAAATTGAACTAGGCACCAATCTTTGAGTATAGAATATAGTCAAATATCAATAGGAATGATTACACTGACTTTTCTTTTTTGCCAGTCATGCTTGGACAAGACATTGTAGGCACGGGCTTCTTCTTGTGGCGTGGGCTTCAATTTGTACCACTCACTGGTGAAAGCTTTTAACTATATATTAGTAACATTATTTATGTCAAGTTCTTCACATCAAGAAAGCCATTTGAAGATAAAGAATTTCAGAGTGCTTATAGATGAAAATAATAACCCAAAGTGATAGCTAGGATACATGCAATGCAAACCCCAAATACAGAGGGCACCATTTCATTTTAGGGAGCAGAAGAGAGTTTCAGTTCTGATTTCTTAACACTTTCTTGGCTTAGAGTAGATGGAATTTGCCCAGACATTTACAAAGGGAAAGGAAAACTTACATGTGCAACACAACCCACAACAACAAAGAAAGAAAACAAGTATACAACGGAATTCACAACTATTGCAGAATTTGTGGTTTTGAATGGACTCCTTGATAATTCAAAATCATATATTGGACATAGTACCAAGGTCAGCATCTGGAAAAGTGGGCTATAATATTGAGTGCAGACCAATGTCCTCTCATACCATAGTCTGAGTCATAGTCAAATGGGCCAATTTAATTAAACTACTTAGGTAATTATTTTTCCTATTTGAAGACAGTCATAAGGAAATGAATATAGCTTTAGTTTGCTAAACACTACTTCATTCCCTTGTTTTATTTTACATTAGAAATGTTAATTTTTATTAAGCCACTAGCTGGTAAAAATACTTTTAGTGTTAAAGAATCAAATATTTGACTATTGGAGCTTAAAAAGGAAAGAGTATAAATGTGTTCTCCTATAAACTGGTTTAATGCATAATTAAAGTTCTAGGCTAGTAGAAAAAATTTACCCTGAGTTTGATTGACAAGATAACAATGTCTTGGTGAACTGCAAAGAAAAGAGATCTTTATTATCAAAGTTGCTCAGACAATGAAAGAAAATGTTTAACTATAGGAGAAAATGTCAATGCCAAGGGGAAAGAAAAGCAAGCTAATTAAAGTTCCACACATTACAAAATGATAAAGGGTCTGGAGAAATATGGAAATATACTTCATTCACCTTTATGATTCTATGAAAGTAATATGGAGTGAAGCATTGTTAATTTATGCTTTTAATTGCAAAACTAAGCAATTGGTATTTGTTAAAATGAGGCTAGGAGGAGTATATCAGCATGAGCTTTTTCCAATAGGCCCCATAAGAAGTAAATTAGAAAATCCACATTCCTGCCTCACAGGAAAACAATCCATTACATTTGCTTTTTATTGGCATAATAGTTCTTCAGAATAGCATCCACCCCAGCATATATTTCACACAGGAAAGTTGATTGAATTTGCCCATTGTGATCTGCTTTATGTTTTATGTGCCCACATTTTCAGTTGCAGCTGCAAAGAGCCAGACCCAAAGCTTTTACAATGCTTGAAACTAATGCAGACAGGTTGTTCTTCGCTTTGGTCTCTTGAGTGTTAAAGAGAAATTATTCAAGTCTGGACTCAGAACTGACCATAGGTTTTCTCTCATCTAGGGGATCTGAATCCAGCCTGTTTGCAACTTCCTTGTAACAATGTTTGCATCAATATTAGCACAGGGGTCACCTAGCCCTGTCCACTGTCACATTGGATGAAGGAGACTTGACACATGTACGTGCTTGGTAGCAGCAGTGGCAGAATTTGGGAGCTTCTCACTAGTACTGGCAAGGGGTTTGCTTAATAAGTTGGGAGGCATTAGTATCTAAGAATATGTTAGTCTTTCCACTGGCATGTGATAGGGAAAGGGAATGGGAAAGCTCATTATACACAAAGTTCCATCCAGAGGAATTAAGACAAAGTGTACTTACTGCAAAAGAAAGTATCCAGAGTCTTAAGTGGTCACCATAGCTATCCTGAGGCATTATACCAGTGAGTTTGTTTAGTTTCTGAAAACACAGAACACTTACAAGCTAAAAAATTCTTTCATGATATCTTTATAATAGGCAAATGAATGGAACTTGAAAATATCATCCTGAGCAAGGTAACGCAGTCACAAAAGAATGAACATGGTATGTACTCACTGATAAGTGGTTATTAGCCCAAGAGTTCGAAATACCTAAGAGTCACTTCACAGCAACCGTAGGACTGAGTGTGAGGTCCCAGATGGAGGAGTTGGAGAAGGGACTGAAGGAGCTGAGGGAGTTTGCAACCCCATAGAGGGAGCAACAGTGTTAACTGGCCGGACCTCCTGATGCTTCCGGAGACTGGATCACCAACCAAAGAATACACATGGAGGGACCCATGGTGCTGGCCACATATGTGGCAGAGGAGGGTCTTGTTAGCCATCAGGGGGAGGAGAGGCCCTTGGGAGGGAGGGTTTTAGATCACCCAGTATAGGAGAGTGCCTAGGCGGGAATACTAGAGTGGGTAGGTGGGTGGGTGGGGGAATACCCCCATAGAGGCAAGGGCAGGGAGAGGAAAAACAATTGAAATGTAAATAAAGTATAAAAAAAAAAAAGCATGCTACATATTTCTCATCCTTTAGGCAAAATTCTACCTAAGCTATTTTATCAACTTGTTAACTGCAGCTATAGGTGTGTTTGTTTATGGGTCTATACACGTGAACACGGATGATCACAGAAGCCAGAAGAGGGAGGCTAATCTCCCTGGAAGAGGAGCTGGAGTTGTATGTAGCTGTGAGCAACCCAACCTGGGTACTAGAAATGAAACTTTGGTCCTCGACAGGAGTAGCACATAATCTTAACTACTAGAGTGGTTAACCAAACGTATCTGCAGCCCCAGCAAAGACATTAATCACAAGTTACATATATTAAAATATTGGTTATTAAAACTTTGTACCAATTGAATCTTATGGTTCAACAAGTTTATTCAGGAGACAATTTTCTTCAAATATACTAACTTGTTTATGAGAGAGATAGTCCAAAAAAGTTCAGTTCTAGCCTTGTCACCTGTAAGGTTGGCCTATGTCTTGTGATTCTGATCTGTAATATGACAACGTAAAAGATGTCTGTCATATATTCAGTTTGAAAAGATAACTTATTTGTTTTTTGTTATTTTTTTTATTTTTTGGTTGAATTTTTGTTATTGTTTCTGTTTCTGTTTTTGTGCTATAATTTTAAATGAAGAAAATAGAAATATCACAAACGTGTTTGAAAATTGCTGCCACCATCAGCCATATCCTTCCCAATCTTAGTTATACCTAATAATTAAGAAAAATTTTAGAAGATATGGCTGATATGCTCAGTATGATTCTGAGGAACAAATCATTACACAAACAGGTCCTTTATGATTCTTACAGTCCTAAGGAAAGGATTTGGGAGGAGACATTGTCCTGCAGGAAGAATGGAGCATGGTGGGCACAGATGTGGTAATGTGTGGGAAGTTATGTATTTCACTGTGTGTATACACATCTGTATAAAACATATAGACACTTTAAAACTGCATATTTTCTAAATATTAATATATTTTCTTACTTAATATAAATATTCTGTGGTAATTAAATGCTAATTAGATAGTAAAGTGTATCTTACTCTTGTTAATTTTCCATTACATTAACCTACTCATTGGAGAATGTTTATTTACTAAAGCTCTCTAACAATTGAGCTTCATGAAAAGAGTTTAGAGGGCTTCGCATATATTGCAGGCCTTCCAACAGAGCTATTATTTTGTGTATTGTAGAAAAAAAAACTTAAATGCACAGAAAATAAGTGTAAAAGTAGCTTTTGTGACTTAAGTGCTTTCCAAGGAGGAGGCTTGATTCTAGATAGAAGAACAAGATTGTATATGAAATTACCATTCTCTATAAAATCATATTTTTTGTTTTCTATTTAAATTGTATGGAACAGCCTTATTTTTTTTTTTTACCTAAAGAATAGAGTTTAAATGTATTAGCACTTCAAGGCCCCTTTACAAGACTTCTCTTATGTTCTATAAATAATGCCTTTCTTTTTGCCAGATTTTGCAAAAGACAGTTTTTGCCATATCTGTTCTCTTATACATCACAGACATATTCAATCTTCTCCATCACAGTATACCTTCTTTCTCTCCAATATTTTTGCTCCTGAGGTGCTCAACCAGAAAGTCCTCCTCTGTTTTGTTTTTTTGTTTTGTTTTGTTTCTGCTTATTTTAGTTGAATCTTCTTTTAAAGATTAATACACTCATCTACTTCACAAATCCACCATCTGAACCTCTCTTCTATAACTACTTCCTGGGTAACCATCATTACCCTAGCCACATGTGGATAAGTAATGCTACAGGATAATGCTGGGAAGCCAGATTTTTCTAAGATTTACTTCAGAATGGATTCTGGACTGAATATCTGTGAAGAGGAACAAGAATAAGCCTTCAGATGTTGGTATAGGTTTTCAGAAATGTAAGTCTGGAGTCAGTTTAGTCTTTAGGAAAAATGACAATATATCATGGTGAAAAAAACAGGTTGGTCAAGATAAAAAGTGACCAAAAACATGGACCAGTACCTTTTTCATTGTAAAGGAGATGTGACTTAGGATTCCAACATATTACTGTGCTTTTCAAGAATAGAGAATATAGTGCCTAGAAACACAGGCAGCCTCGAGATGTTATGCTATGACAATCCCAGTCAGTACTATTGGTGGTGATCTACAAGCAAAGCACAGATCACCGGAGAGTTTCCCTGTAACGAATAAGTTCAGGCTAAGGCAAAGAGGGTATCCAGGAAAGCTTTCTTTCAGAGATAAATTTTGTTTTCCATTTCATTTTCGTCATTAGTAATTAAAATCTCATTTATATCTTCTAGTACTGCCCATGCATAGAGCATCTGTGTTGGTGTGATATGTATACTCTGTGGGTTAGAGTGCAAAGAGAGAAGCACCCTTATCTGGGGAAGATGTTCTCATAGCCTCACATCAGCTTCCCTCAACGTTAGCAACGTAGATGAACTCAACATTTCACATTTTACTGAAGCGATTTGCATTAGTGGATTAATATGAGAAGCATGGAGGCAGAGATAGCATCTTCTCTGCTTTTCTTGGAAGTTCCAGTATCTAACATTATGTTCAACAGAAAGTAAACAGAAAGAAAGAAAAGAAAAACATAGAAAAAATGGAAAATTGTAACCGTGGGTAAAGATGATTCAAAGTCACAGCAGCAAGATACAGAGACTCAAGTTTTTTCCAAAAAGACTCAAGTTTTGCCAAGAAAATTTGGAAAGGTATTTTCATTAAACATGCACATTCAAGACAGATTTTAGGTGCTTGTGAGTTACATAAACATTTTCAAAAGTTTCAAGACTCTTTATGTAACTGGTTTGATTTTGTGCCATGCAGTCTGTCCAGACAGTAAGGTGAGTTTTGTACACAGCTTGCTTGAGAAATTACACCTTTCATTTCTGATGAATAAATCAAGTATTTAGATTGGGGTTTGAAGTACTTTCTTTATCTTTATGGAGCAATTCCAACTGATGATCGAAATGACTGAATAAATGACAGCTGGCATCACAGCAAACATGCCTGGCTCATTTTGAAATCTGCCTTGTGACTCTCATACATAAGCATTATGTACAGCACATTGCCCAGAAAGTCTGTCATGGCCTATGGTTCAAAGTAACTAATTTCCTGGACAAACAAAGGGCAGGCTTCAAATGTGCTTTTCAAAGGGAAATTTTGAGTGTTTATCAATATTGACATATGGCATTTGTCTTGCACTTCAGTCTTCCTAGGCTTGCATAATGGATATTCACATTATGTGAAGAAAGTAGACCTGGCCACATTAGTCACATGTTGTAGGTGATTTGAATTCCTAGGCTTAAATAGCATGCTTACAATTTAGCTGCTGATGGGTGAGAAAGCCTATCTGGTTCACTCAAAACCTACCATATATTTGCTTCAATAATGCATTTCCACAAAGTAATGGCTCAATTTTAGGTAGGGATACAGAGCATTCACACATCTTAAGCATAAGTACATCTTAAACTGTAATACCCAAAGGTCAACAGACTCACTAAAAGGGAAGAATATGTGTGCAAATACTAGGATATGCATGTGAGTTTTAATTGTGTTTTTTTTTTCTTTTGCAATTCTATGTCTCATGTTCAAGTCATTCACTTCATTTCAGACTCAAGAACAAGGCAGATGATATACAGCCTCTGTATAAATTTAAGCCAGGTTAAAAGCACTTCATGCTTGTTTACTGAGTTGCACTGACTTTAGCTATGCTAGGTTTCCATTACACCTCTATGTTTCTTTCACATCCTCACCCTCTCGAGTTGGTGAATGTGTCAGGATTTTCTTTAGAAGGTAAAAAGAATGTGACCATAAAATAAAACCAAGAAAACCAATTTCATCAATGTGCAATTTGCTACAAAGCGGTCTCCATTTCCTTGCATACAACTTCCACAAAAATTTCCTGCACTACCAGAAGCTACACCTATATCCAGAACCCAAGGTAAGATTCCACTCTGAGAAATCCAATGCTTCCTGAGAACCTGCCCCTTGCCTCAATATCTTAGCACACAACTCCATAAGAGCACAGTGCTATATTAGAGTCCATGATGATATTCAGCACCCCAGTTAAGATAAGATTCTCCCTACATTTTCTAAGAGTTCATAGAGCTCCCCTTTCCTCCTCTCCCTACATATAGGTCCAAGACTCCATCAGAACACCACTGCTCTACCAGAGGCCACACCAGCCCCCAGAAACCAAGAACACCATAGGCAATTCTACCTTATATAAACATAGAGGTTGCAAAGACAGCTAAAAGATAAGTGGATCTGAGGACCTTATGAAAATAACTTTAAGTCTTTAACATGAAACTGAAAACCTGTAAGGCAAAGGATACTATCAGGAAGACAAAAGCAGCATACAGTATGGGAAAGTATTATCACACAGTTCAGATCAGATGGAGGGTTAATATCCAAAATATATAAAGAACTCAAGAAACTAGACATCAGAAAACCAAATAATCCACTTAAAAATTGGGTAAAGTCAAGAAAATTCTCAATAGAAAAAATTCAAATGGCTGAGAACCACTGAAAGAAATGTTCAACACCCTTAGCCATTAAGGAATTAAAATAAAAACTACCTTGAAATTTCTTCTTATGCTCGTCAAAATGGCTAAGATCAATCATACAAGTTACAGCACATGGTGGCAAGGATGTGAAGCAAGGGGGATACTCCTTCATTCCTGGTAGGAGTGCAAACTTGTACAATCATGGAAATCAACATGGCAGCTCCTCAGCAAATTAGAAAGAGATATACCTCAAGACACAGCTGTATTGTTCATCAGTATATACCTAAAAGACGCTCTATGCTACCTAAGGACACTTTCTCAGCTATGTTCACAGCAGCTTCATTCATACCAGCCAGACACTAGCAACAACCTAGATATCCCTCAGCTAACAAAAGGATGAAGAAAATGTGACCAATTTACACAACAGAATGTTACTCAGAAATTAAAAATGACATCATGAAATTTGCAGGGAAATGGATGGAGCTAGAAAAATGTCATCCTGAGTAAGGCAACCCAGACCCAGAAATACAAACATACTATGTACTCAATACAAGGGCATATTAGCTGTCACTGGATGACTATGTGCCCAGCATTTCTTCTTGATTATCGTAGAGCTAATGAGACCATAAGCACAGGACTCATGATGGCAGGCCTGATGACTGTGCATATACGTACCACTGTCTCTCTATGACTCACATTTTGTCACCACAGAATGTTAGCCTACTAGCAACACATACATGTGGAATGCCTTCAATGTGTCACTGTTAGAATATGAGCTGATTATTTCCTTATATTGGGATGCCTCATCTAACCTTAACATGAGGGTCGGTGCCTATTCTTATTGCAACTTGATATTCCATGTTTGGTCGATATGCTTTGGAAGTCTGAGCTTTTCTGATGAAAAAAGAAGTAGGAGTGGATAAGGTTTGGGGGGTCAGGGTAAGGACAGGGACTGGGAGAATAAAATGGAGGAGAATGGGGTTGGGATGTAATATATGAAAGAAAAATAAATTAATTAAAAAGATATACCCTCATTTCATGATTCAAAGTGACACTTGAAAATGACCATTCTAGGAAGCTCTCACACCTTGTTTTCTTAAAACCACAAATTCTGCAGCAAACCAGACTCCCAAGGCCATGAACTCCTGATATAGAATCGTGAGGATCCTGTGGTTGGCCTGGCCTAGATGCCTTGAGAGACATGCAACATAGGGTTTCAGGTTTGAGTACACGGCTAGTGGAGCACAATGTGCCTTCCAGTTCCTTAGAGATTGACACACACCATCAGGCAGTGAGGTACTCAGGCTACTCTGTGTTTCTCTGTATGCTCCACTGTAAGTTAAGGAAGCATAAAAGCACGACAGAACAATTGCTCTTAGACAATAATCTTTTGTATCCTGTAAAGCTTGCAAATGTCACTGTATCCTGGCTACCGCAACTATATTGATCTGGGCAATTGCCATTATAATCTGTTCCTGATAAAAAAAAGTATAAAAAGTCTGACTGCTCTAAAAGAAAAATTGCTGTGCTTAAGTTTTGTTGAGGGCCCTCCAATTGACCTGGTGTAATTCCTCATGGACATATCAGGTAACCTTGGTCTGGTAAGTAAGCTCCGGCACATATAAGTAATTATCAAACAGGGACCAGAAAGAAGGAGACTTAAAGGAAGAAAAAGGGAAAAGGTGATAATGCTGAGGAACTCCAGGGAATCTAGCACACACAGGTATTATAAGTCAGGAGCATTCATTGGAAGTAAAAGTATCGGACATGAAGTGACATGGGAGTGACTTTTGTTTAAAGAAATTCTGCAAACTTCATCTCTGAAGGAAGGAGTTACAGCAAGACACCACCAGTTAATGAAATTCTTTGAGGTCATCAGTGAACTTCAGCCTTTTTTCCCTGAAGAGGAATCCCTGGATCCCAGAAGTTGGTCTGGGAAAAGCAATTTGGGGAGAGGTAGATGTAAAAGTACCAAGAAAAAACTCCTAGCAACACATTTCAGCTTCAGAAAAAAATAAAAACAGCAGCAGATAAAAAATGACACCGTGAAAATTATCAGAAAAAGCAAAACTAACCCTGAGAATAGAAAACAAAATAAGACCCTGAAGATATATTATCTAGTGTCCTTGGATGAGGTTGAGGGTTTCTTCCGCCTTGGGCTGAGTTTGCTCTCCCACCTCCAGCTCCAATTTCTTCTGCTCCTAAACCTGTCCATCAAGGCCAGTTCTTGGTAACATGGAAATATTTTTTTTACTGCTTCACTTAATCTCTTACTGAGGTTATTAAAGAGATTTCTCCTCCCACAATAGGAGATTAATTCTGTCTAAGTCAGAACACAGATCTATAACTACATAGTTTCTGAATAATGACAGGGTAAGACACAGTGGATTTTCTCTTTCCCAGTGAATGAAACACCCAAATGTTAGAAATTATATAGCCATTATACTTAAGATCCTTAAGAATCTCAAACAGGCTTCTGCTCAATATAGACCAACTATTCTTTTTACATTGTCTCTCCCTGATACTATTCATAAGGAAGCTTTTCTTCCTTCTTTTTGGAGGATCTTAGCAAAAACTTGTAAGTATCTACTGAGGAAGACTGATTATTCAGAAAGATGTCAGAACCAAGCAATTAGAAATCAAGAAAATAATGTGGTCGTAACTTTGAAATGTTAGCAGAAGGAGGCGTGTACTGTGCACTGTGTACGGTGCACGGTGTACGGTGCACTGTGTACTGTGATGCTCAACGACTGGTTAAATGTCCTCATGAGGCTTAGGGGCAAATCAGTGCTTTGGATGAACAAGCATGGCATAAGTTACCAAATTTTGGAAATAAGAGAAAATAACTTCCTACAATTAGACATACACCTGGCAACACATATCAAGATTTGCTTCTTGTCTTTTGAAAGCCACCAAAGGCCTGATGGTTAGGGTGGAGGCAGGAATGATTGTTAAACAATTGCTCTCTATCTCTTTCAAAAGGAAGGATATATAAGTGATTGCATTGGCTTCTATGCTGATATATGCAAATAACTAAAATACTCAATAGTTAACTCTGGCTATAACCTTCCAGGCATAGACAATGCCTCAACAACTGTCTGTCACCTATCAAGAAAAATGGAACAAATGATGGCAAATACCCCAATTTATTTCAAAAGTTTGTTGCTAATACTTTTTAAAAGAACTAAAAAATTGTTTCCATTTGTTTTTATTATACATTGTATGGATAATAGTCTACTTTCTGCTAAAAACAATAAAATGCTAAAATATATGTTTGTAAAAATAAAACTGTACTAATCCTTTAAGTTTGATTTCTTCACTGGAAAAACATTATCAAATATTTTGAATGACAGAACTAGATTTTGCAATTTTTAAACCATATATATATATATATATACACACATATATGTGTGTGTATGTATATGTATATGCATATGTATATGATAACTAATAATGTTTCTGAATACATCAGCAAGCCATTTTATCAATTTTGCCAACAGTTAGACCATATATCACAAGCCTTACATATAACCCTCAGAACAAATCTACAAATCTTTTATAGAAACAGGGAAGTCAGGTAGTGTGTGTATATATATATATATATACTTTAAATACTGATATCAGTGATTTAAGAACTGCAGGTCTGTTTGTTGGTGTCAGGAGGTATGAGGTATTTCCACAGCCAATATCCAGCTCGTGTATAATTACTACAGTGGTGGCAAACACGCCTCTGAACAGAAAGTACCTTTGTGGATAAGAAAGTTCATTGCTGCTATTAACTGCAACTTATTTTCTCTATGAAACTTACATCTCCATTTAAGAATGCAAGGTAATAAATATTGATCTATTTCCATTTTTCTCCATGCAGATATCCAGTTAGACCAGCACCATTTATTGAAGATGCTTTTTTTGTTCCATTGTACAGCTTTGTCTTCTTTGTAAAAGAATTCAAGTGTCCATAGATGTGTGAGTTTACTTTTGGATCTTTGATTTGATTCCGTTAATCAACCTGTCTGTTTTTATGCCAATAGCATGTGGTTTTTGTTTTTTATTTATTTATTTTTTTTTAGTATTGTTCTGTAGTACAGCTTAAAGTCAAGAATGGTGATACCTCAAAAAGTTCTTTTATTGTACAGTATTGATTTAGCTCTCCTGGGTTTTTTATTTTTCAGATAAAGAAGAGTATTGTACATTCAAGATGTATAAGCAATTGTGCTAGAATTTTTGTGGGAATAACATTGAATCTGTAGATCGCTTTTGGTAAGATGGCCATTTGTGCTAGGTTAATTCTACCAATCCAAATGCATGAGAGAGCGTTTCATCTTCTCATATCTTCTTCAATTTCTTTCTTCAAAGACTTGAAGTTCTCTTTATACAGGCCTTTCACTTGCTTGGTTAGAGTTACACTCCGAATGCTTTGTACTTGTTCTGTTATGTCCCTGTCAAAGGGCCTACTAGTTCAACTGTTAAGGGGCATTATGGGAATCAAATTACAAATCTAATATATTTATCCCCAAAAGCTTTAGCTTAGATACATGGCAAACTTCCCAATGTACAGAACATACTAAGATATGGGTACAAAGTGGATTAATATAATCCCATTTCTCTTAGTAAGAAGAGAGTAACCCTAACATGCTAGTGGGCTGGCAACATCTCAAATGTTGGCTGTTATGACTTCCTAACCCTTATGAAACAATGTTAAATTTAAAAAAAGAAAGTTTAGAGAATTTCAACATAGAATATTTCTAGATCATACTTTGTTTGAAAGAATTATTAAATAAAGTATATATGGAGTTATTTAAAGGAGAATGGCCACCCAGAGGCTTAGATTTAAATACTTGGACTGAGTTGTTGGAAATGTTTGGTAAAGATTGAGAGATATGTCTATGTTGGAAGGGGTACCACTCTGATAGGTTTTGAGGTTTTCAGAGCCCATTCCATATACAATCTTGTCCTGTCTGTTTCTTGCTTTTGGATTAGATCTAAAACTCTCAGCTACTGCTGCAACAGAATGACTGCCTGCTTGCTACTTTGCTCCCTGCTGTGACGGTTGGAGACTTACCTTCTAACACTGTAAGCAAACCCTCAATTAAATGTTTCTTCTATAAGTTGTCTTGGTCATGCATCTCTTCACAGCTATAGGACAGTATCTAAGACTATTATTTTTCTAAATTTCACCTAAAATTAGAGGTGAACTCTCTCCAAACCTTAAGGATGGGCAGAAAAAGACCAGCACCTACCACAGACTCCAGAACAGTCCTCTCATAAGTAGCTGCATGCCGCCTCTTTTTCTGGTGGTGTTTTAGAACCAACTACTTTTGTTAGATCATATTAATTGTCTAGAAGCAGAATTTCTGAGTCAATAAAATTTCAAGAATTCTTCTATTAAAATGATTTGGTAAATTTCATTCTAGAATGTACTTATGTTACTAACAGATATAGCAATGCTTGTCAATAAGAACCAATAGATGTATATTGCTTTAAAGTTTCTCCAAAGATGAAGATCAAAACAATTTGAAGAAATATTCTACAATCAAAACAAAAGCTCCCAGTCATTTCATTCATCTGCTTCTACTACTTAGAGAAAATTTTAATTACAAAGAAGCAAAGTTAAGCCATATCATAAAGATACTAATTCTATCAAATGTGCAAATATTAGGTAAACTATATTACTTAATGTACTGATATTAACAGGATTTTCAAGTAATACATGACAAATAGATAAAAGCATTTAATTTATTTATAAACCTAATGATTATTCAAAGTTACATGAAGATATGCTGTTACATCTGCTTCTGACTGATTTCTGGGGAAAAATACATGAACAAACCGGATAAAAGAAGAAGAGAAAATCTACATGTGGATCATTCTCCTGAAAAACGTCAAGAGCAGAATCATCTCTACAGGTGTTGGTGTCCTCAGATTAATATCTTAATTCTAATTAGTAATGAGGGAATACATCCTCCATCACACTACTACTATCTGTCTAAATTGAGACTATGTTTCTAAGATAGCAGGTTTTGTTTTGGTTGAGTAAGGAAAACCCCCATACATTTTTGCTTAAAATATGTATTTAAAATTTAATTTGCTTAAAATATGTATTTAATATGCTTAAAATTTTAAGTCATGGTAAGAAGGCAAAGTTTGCAGGCAAATGTTAAAGACAATAGAGACCAACTGAAAAAGAAACCTTAGCCTAGCAGCTTTGGAGATTAGAACATTTTATTAGTAATAACCAAAAGTCACCAGATCTTGAAAACTGGATGTAATCAATGCTCATTCAAATGTTCTTCCCAAGAAGCAGTTCTGACTTAGCTTCTAATTTCCTTACATACAAACTAGGGGAAATTCTATATATCCTGTCTTCAGAAGTTCATACGGAATCATGGTTTAAGGAAATTTTGGCCACACCATTCACTTAATATTATCCAACTTAATTCATTCTGAGTAATTCTTAAAATCCATTTTTCTTCAAATCAGTCATTATACCCAAGCAACAGATAAGTTTATAAACACTTTCATTTTCAAGTAGGCCTTTTATTGCTTTGAATTTTCTTTTAAAACACGTATTTTCTACTAAAAACTAATATAAATACTATAATAATATCCACCCATTTAGAAAACAGTTTTGTGAGTTGTGGTAAAGGTACACAATCTGATCTTAAGCAGAGCCAAGATATAAAATACTTGTCTCCCCAATGCCTTGCCTTCCAGTACCTCACAACCAATTTGTCTATAGTGTTTCTATTTATAGAATATCATGTAAAAATCAATAATATAACATCTCTTTTAATCAGCATAGTTCATCTGATATCCATACATGTCATTGCTCACATCAGTCGTTCATTACCAACATTGCTGAATGGTGCTCAATAGCATAAAAACATCATTTATCCATTCAAAGGTGTTATAATCATATTTTCTAAAATTTTATGGAGACTTAGAGCCAATCATATGGGTGCACACATGAAATCCCAGCAGTTATGACGTGAAAGCAGGAGGGTCAGGAGTACTAGGCTGGCTTGTGTTACAGAGCAAGACTTTGTCTCAAAATATATTTATGTGTATGCTGTCTTAACTTTAAACTGTATTTTTTATTCCTTTTCATGTTTCTAGGCTGTTTTACGAAGTTGGAAATTAATATCAACTTGATAAAGTCATGATTTTGTGAAGTACGTACTAATAGCAGAACACAAAAATAACCCAGACCACTATTTGTAATATTGTCAAGATTTTTCTATAATAATGTTTTATTAAATCCAATGTGTGTAGATGTTTGAATTTCAAACAACGAAGTGATTCTCTCTTTATGGCACAAGGACAACTTTAATAGTAAGTGCAAAGAGAAGTGCTGTCTCTCCTGTTAAGAAATGGCTTCTAAATGCTGCCTGGATAAAGTCCATGATGTCAAACAGCCCCCATCCTGCTGCCTGATTCATCTAATATGGTGATAATAGATCCAGTCGTGTCCTGCTATTGGGACTCTATGAGAGATTAAATGCTGCCTTGAAATGTAGAAGTGATGTTCAACTTTGAAAAAAGTATAACCCTTTATTGTTTACCTTATCCTTCCTAAAAATAAAGGAATGGGATACAGTGGATAACAAAAGATTAAGAAAATTCAAAGCAAAAAAAAATATGAATACAATTATTTCCACAGTGGACAGTACTCCACCAGGAAAATAACAGATATCCCATTGAGCTGGAAGCTAAGACATAGACATCTTTGGGTTTCTGATGCCCTTCAAGTCAACAGCAATAACTCTGTTAAGATGGCTTATTTATCTAGACCACCAGGGTGAAATTGAATTGCTTTTCTACAGTGAGGGTATAGAAGAATAAATTATGTACTGAGTACAGGAGATTATTTAGGAAATCTCTAGATGTTACCATGCCTTGTGATTCAGGTCAATGGGAAACTATAAAATCAAACATAAACAGGATGACAAAGAGCCCAGATTTTAGAACTGAAGAAATGGATTATCCCTTCAGGAAAAGATAAAAGACCTGCTGATGTGCCCGTGGAAATTAGACAAAATATAGAATACATAGTATAAGAAAGCAGTTATAAATATCACCTAAGGTTATATGACATGCTCAAAAATAATAATTATAACAGCAAGAGTGTTTCTGTCTTATTTTTATTAAGAATATATTTGTGCATATATAAATATATATTATGTTGATATTTGAGGTTTTGTTTCTCTATTTCTATATAATGCAATTTAATATTGAGATAATATAAGTTTTCTAAGATAATATCATTTTAAGAAGTTTGTAAGTTTGTATTATCATAGAATGTCATACTGTTATCATATATACAATTATAGTCTCATAATTACATGACTCGAAATGTTCTTATAGTTGTTGTTGGTGGTGGTTATTCATTGGTTGGTTGGTTTTGCTGAATATTTCTTAGACTGAAAATTCTCAAAAAATTTTAAATTGCCCAAAATCCATGAGACAGAAAATAAGTGTCAGATGACAGAAACTCCCCTGGTTATTACCAGCTTTGGGACTGAAGCTCTTCCAGGTATGCTGTAAATATTCATTCTGTAAACTGCTTCCTTGCTATACAGTGAAAATGTCGATGTTGATACTCAAAAAAGAAAAAAAAAAGAAAATTCTCATTATGAGTGTAAAAGGTAAAATACATAAAATACCTTGTTGCAATGTAAATTTAAAAGAATATATTTGTGAATATATATTTATAAATGTAAATATATTCTTTTAAATATATTTTTAAAAAAACTAAACTGGAAGTCTATCACACAAAATAAAACCTGAGTCAGATGCAAAGCCAGGTACAAGGTCATATAAAGGTACAAGGTCATATACAAGTTGCAGGGGGCTATATGTAAGACCAGAAAGCTCAGTAGTGAATAAGACCCTTGGTCTTGGAGAATTCATCATAACCAAATTCCACAATTAAACATACTGAGTTAAACAAGTTGAATTATTCTCACAAAAGATTAACAATCATCTTGAGGCTATCATTGCTATATGTTGATTTGGTGATTGAGTTGCCACATATTAATCAATTAATATACTCATTAAATAATGCCCTGATTTGATTCACTACTTTCATTTAATGGAAATTCTACAGAACATATACAGAAAGCTCATTAGTGCAGCTAATAAAAATTCATTTTCCTTTTATACCAATGGTTTTTAAAGAAAAAGACACACGAGAAAAATTAAACTCACATTGATCTCTATGCTGAGAAGTAAAATTAAATGAAAAATGGCCTCTGGGTACCCATCCCTCATTATTAGGGAATAGTACAATTCCTACATTAGTTTTCTTTTTTATTATTTCTAAATCTTGCTGCATAATGGAAATAAAATAGGTAATTAAACATTTCCTACTTTTGAACTTGTGTGCCCTGTCTTTTGCCTAAATTTCTTAAGCTACATATGTCTTTCAAGTAGAACAGACTATTGAGAAAGCAGATTTCTCAGTGATTTCTGATAAATGTAGGTTTGCTGAGAGATTATCTTATTGGACAAGTATAAATTAATTTTCTCAAACCTTTACAAATCATCTTCTTGCAAAAGTGTTGTTATTTTATAATATTTAAGTCATTTATAGTGCACAGTTTGGTTTTATAATTAAAAATAATTCATTTAACCTACCTCAATAATAATCGTTCACATTTTCTTATCACTTTAGCCTATATAATCACAAATCTAAGGAACGCCCCATTAGATGGCAGAACTGTAGCTTGCCCTAAATCTTTAGGAACTGCTCCAAGAGGAGATCTAAGTCCAATGCAGTTTTAGTTCTAGACACTGTCAGGGAGCTACCCACTCCTGAATTCCTACAAGGTCTGATACATTGCAGACAGTGAGCTTCAGTAACAAGACACTGGCCATCACTCTACTGGCTCATCATTGAGAGAATACAAAGTGTCAGAGAATTTTCAAGAGTGCACAGAAGGAGACAAGTCATGATAACATCACCATCCTTAGGTAACAGAGTACTTTTCTGCTGTTTGAGGAATAGAGCTCAATTATAATTGTTGTTTTCCAAGTTTTACTACATTCTCTAAATCTCTTGCTCCAGGATTGCCTTGCTGATCCTCAGTGTGCTACCTTCTACTTGGTCAATGCCATTCTTGCACTAAAGAGTTTGCTACTTGTTTTTATCCCTACCATTCTCATAATTTCCCATCCACCTTGAGAGACTGTTTCTGCATTTGGCAAGACACATAGTGCACTTTCTGTCGCTGCTTCTTCTACACTGGACTTTGTCTAAACCTTTTCCTAGTGTTACAACCCATTCTCTTTTACTACACAGAATTGCAAGTGAAGAGTGCTAAATACCTAGCATAATATTCAGGCAGAGCCAAGTTCTTTAAAAGCTAGTATTCCAAGGACAACTGAGTTATACAATGCAGTCTGAGATTTTTCTGATTCTAGCCTTCTGGTTCTATTCTGTTTTCCTAATACAGATCCATTTAAGAATAATTCTCATAGACTTGATGATCCTTCATTAAGTCATCCATTAATTCAGTGTTTATTAGAATGGTTCCCTGTAGCTCATCCACTGTGGTGTTAGAGAACCTCCTCAGTCTCTTGGGAAGTAGATTTATGGTTGCAGTTCATAATGAATGTATCTGGAGTAGGTAACTCAGAAAGTATATTATTCCCATCTTAGGGAAACATCCTGGAGGAGAGGAATGGAAGTAAAATTATATAATAAATGGGAACCAATTAAATGAAAGAGAAAGAAATGCACATTAACAGTAGGAAAGTCCAAATACATACATCTGAGAGCCAAAGTGAGGTAAGGACAATCTGGTCTTTGCTGAAGCTGCTAGGAGTGACAGAGGAAATGTGACATTTTAGAACTTAACTTTTCAGAGATAGCTTTTCATTAACTAGAAATAAATAAGTACATACTTGTTGGGAATATATATCATTAATCACAAACTTAGACTAAGAATATGAGTCATTAAGTATATTTGATTTAATAAAATTGTGGATCCATGATGACTTATAGTAATTTATCTCATCTTCTTCAATATTTTGAGTTATTTATAGTTTTTTTCTGCTTCATGGTATGTAATAAAGTAACAGTCTAAATAAGCATTACTTTTATCTTCATTAATTCATTAATTCATTATACTCATATTTAACACATTCACACTATTCCTAAGCACTTCTTTCATAGTACTTACTCTGAAATTGGAGAGAAGAAAATACCAATATAAAAACAAGTAAACCATTAAATCAATTATACAATAGAGTCAAAGAAGAGCTATTGATCCATAAAACTAAGGTCAAGTCACATAAAAAGTCCATTTAGAAAAAATATTGTCAGAATCAAATCAAACATTAAACTTATCTTCTAACAATGGCATTGGTTATATTTTCTTTACAGCGTCCTAAATAACTGCAAGTCACAGATTAATTTTCTTGAATTGGACCGTTTCTTAGACATAACTAGAGGATCTATGAAATCTGTGAGAGTCACTGTGATGCCTATGATGTATGCTCTGACCAGCATTCTCATCCTTTCTACAGTTTCACCCAGTTACTCAACCTTCTAAGAAGAGCATTACATCATTCATAAGAAAAAGATAAAAATTATAACATCAACAATGCCAAATGCAGACTATATTGGGATTTCCAAGGAGGTGGATTCACTCTAATCTAGTTAATTGAGATTGGGCTCTTAGGACAAAGCACTTCCCCTTTGAAATACACTAGCTATTTGTATTTCACTTCATTAGGGAAACAATAAAGAGGCTTGTTCAGAACAACCATAAGTTTTATGAACTGGCTCCACTTTCTTGTACTCTCAGCTATAATAAAAGAGCTATTTATTGCTATACTCCATGGATTTCAAATGGTAGAAAGTTGATTTTGTCTTAAATAACTCAGTCTTCTTATATGCAAACAGTAGGTTTCTTTGATATAAAATAATCATGTTAACATTCATAGGATGATGATTGCCAGGGACTCAATAATCAGGGAAGACATAGTATTCTGTCTTCTCTTCCAGAACACCTGCTGGATAACTTGACTCTAAGAACCTGGGTAGGGTTTTCAAGGAACCATGCATCTGTACTGAGATTCCTATATGCTCAAGAGAACATTCTGATATGATTCAATGATTGGGTCAGAAGCCAATGTAACAGCAGATGTTGGTGGCACTTAGGAAAAAGGCATTAGCACTGCATCTTGTCATTTACTTTATGACCTTTGAGAATTGTCTCTGTCGCTTCCACTGGGAGCATTAGCATCACGTTCTATTGAACTTCTATACAATGAAAAATGCATAGAGAGATAATTTTGAATACTATTGCTTCCTTTGAGACAATATAGGACAATGGCATCTTCAGGGAGTAGTGTTCAGTATGAGGAACCCTACCACAACTTGCCTATGTTATCAGTATCAGATTCAGTAAGATTTTGTTAGAATGGGGATTCTTGGTGCTGTACTTCTGTTTTCCAGAAAAACTTGGTCTGACTTTGCTTCCCCTTTTGTGAAACTTGTTGGTGAATAACTGCCACTGCCATTTCTATTGGGTAGAATATGGAAGATTTGTTTTTGTCTGTCTGTCTTTCCAAGGACAACTGGAAAACTGAGTTGGTATTTTTGTTATACTGGGCCTAAATCTCTTTTTAAAGTATAGGTCCATCCTCTAGTCTGGGCACCAGAAATTGCAAGCTGGTCCATTTAACCTTAATGATACATACATGTATCAATTTTGGTTAGTTCTTTTGTTCACAGTGTACTCCAAACCTTCCATCTATCTCTCAAGTACTGGCATCATTGAAATGTACTACTACATTCCATGTATGTGAAGTTGCAACTTGACCAAGGCAATGAAAACATACTAGGCAAGCATTCTACCAAGGGATTTTCATCTCCAACCCCACATGAGACTAAATAAATGAAAATGATATACCGTTATGCCCATTTCCATGTGTCAATTGTAAATCAAGTAAATAAAATGAATGCTTTCTTGATTTTTCTAACTTCAATATTTAATTGTTTAAGACAAAGTTACTTTAAAAAGTAAGAAGAGAAAATAGAATCTCCACCAGAATTAACCTTCTCCATTTGAAGTTTTTGTGGTTTCTGAGGTTTGTTGAGCTATGTAAATCTGAAATCTATAAGCTGATACAAGAAAGACAATAGATATAGATATTCTTTTGTGTTTAAAAATAAACATGAGAATATACTGACAGAAGCTATCTATCCAAATAATTGGCTTTACAATTTCTAGTATGATAATATAGACTCATCAGCACTGATAGTGTATTTCCCAAATGTAGAATTACAGATCTGTTGTATTTGAGGATTCTGAAGTGAGCAGTGTGAGAACATACTGACTGTTCTACCCATTTGCCACACACTATAATTTCTGCTACTTATATCCAAGAGGAAATGCCAGATATTTGGAATTAATGCCTGTGTATAAAAATGGAAATTCATTTATGTCCACATCTAACATATAATGGGTGAAAATATTTTCGTTTGGCTTACATAGCATTTTTGCCTTATCAACCACCATTAAAATGCATTAAATGATTCTCATCATGATAAGCAATTGACCTGCACAGTACTTAAGCTCTCCACATCATGTCTAATTTCTGTCTGAAAATGAAAACAGCCAAATATTTAATCCACCAACTTCAGGTGGTTGAGCATATTAACACACACACACACACACACACACACACACACACACACACACACAAGTGTGCACACCCACACGCACATGCACTATTTATGAACATACACACAAAATATACATGTTATTCGGTTCAACTTAGTCTTACAGATGTATTTACCCCTCAGGGAAACTATTAATAACAATAAATAGATCTTTGTTTCATCCACTTCTCCATGATATGAACAAATCCCAGGCACATTAAGTCATATATACTTTATACTACTTTTTCACCCAGTACTTTCAGTACTTACATTGCAGTGAAATCCTCGATATTATTTCAAATACATTGTCTTTTAAATATAAGCTAAAATTAGAAAACTGATGTATAATTTAATCTTATAAATGGTTAATGCTACCATTAAATAACACACAATTTGATGATGCTCATATGCATAACAAAAAATGCTAGGTGTCATGTTATTATCTAAACAATTGTCTATATGAATTAATATTATAAATTTTACAGTTGATTAGACCTTTAAATATAAACAGGATTACACATTACTTTTAGAAGAATGGCTACTTCTAATTGTGTCTTTGTGTCTTTGTCTCTATCTGTGTCTGTCTCTCTGTCTCTACCTGTCTGTCTGTTCTGTCTGACTCTCCCTCCATCCCTTTCTCTTTCTGTGTCTTTCTGTTTTCTGTCTCTCTGTCTGTCTCTATCTGTCTCTCTGCACCCCTCCCCCCTCACACATTTACAAATTTTCATGACATTTACCATGACTTGGAATATGGAGCACAAGAAAGGTGAGAGATTAAGACAAAAAGCAGAGTTATTCAGGTCTTGGAAGAAGGACCTAGGCAACTTTTAAGTGTTTGGCTTTTGTTTTACAAGTTCAAGTTTTATCCCATGACTTTCACAAAGCAGAAGCACCTATCAATTTTTCTTTCTATTTATTCTTCTCTCATAGATTTACATCTTGATTGCAGTTTCTACTTCCCCTAGTCTCTTCTCCAACCCCTTTATCCAATTTTTGGTTCCTCTCAGAAAAGAGTAGGCCTCTCAAGACATCAACCAAATATGGCATAAAAAGCTACAATCTGTCCAGGCACATATACTTATATCAAGGCTGGACAAGGCAAGCCAGTAGGAGATAAGATGTCCCGAAGGCAGACAAAAGACTCAGAGACAGCCCCTGCTCCTTCTGTTAGGAATCCCACAAGAACATTGAACTATACAACCTTAACATATATGCAGAGCACTGACCTAAGTCAGAATCACCTAGGCTCCCTGACTCATGATCCCACTTGAGTCCTGGTCAATTGACTTTGTGGGTCATATTCTTGTGATGTCCTTGATCCCTCTGGATTTTCTAGTCCTTCCTCTGGCTCCTCCATAAGACTTCTGAGCTCTAATACTTGGTGTGGGACAATGTATCTGCTCCCACCAGTTGCTTAATGAAATCTCTCTGGTCTTTTTGATGATGATTATAATCTAGGTTCTGATTCCAGAATATCATATAGGCATGACAAACTGTAGGTCAGAGGTTTTATGGCTGGATTGGTGTTCCATTCACTGCACTTCAGGGCTTCCTTAGTTACAGAGAATGGCTGGTTCTGGTTCTGTGTCTTCCATTACAGGAGACTTCTGTATGATCACACTTGTAGATTCCATGGAATTTCCATTGCAGTAGGTTTCTACCTTGCTCCCCAAATACCTCCCAATTCCCATCATCTCTCCCAGTATTCTCTCCTTCCATCTGTACAACCTGATCCCTCATGTTCCCATCCCTACTCACCCTCAGTCCAATCACAAAAATCTATTCTACTTCTCCTACCCAGGAAGATTATTGCATTCCTACTTGTAATTTAGCCTCTCCAGATCTGTAATTGTAGCATGATCATTTATTACTTTACAGGTAATATCCATATATGTGAGTACATATAATAAGAAGACCTATCTTGGCAAATATAATTAATTGATTTGTGAAACTCAAATTGATTGAAAGAATTCTTTGCGTGAAATCTAGAAATTAGAAGAGCCTTTAATATATAACTGGTTTTCAGCATGAAGAATCCTGTGTGTATGTATGGAAGTGAAACAATTGTTTTCACTGGAAGTGAAAACAATATATCAGGAGCCTTCCTGTATCATTCTCCACCTCATTGTTGTTTTTCTGTCCCTGAATCAGTTTTGGATAGGCTGACTAGCCAAATAACAACTAGAATCTGTATTGCTACATTCCACAGTAATTGTAGGATTATAGACACCATGTGGGTAGATATACCTGGCATTCAAATGTGTTTTGGAGATCCAAAATCAGAACTACAGAAGCATAGAAAGCACTCATACTTAACTGGGCTATATCCTCAGACCCAATGACAAAATTTCAAATATAATATTCTATAGGATACACATTTTTCTTTTGCTTATTGAATGCTTATTAAGAAAAATTATATATAATTTGACAAAGCAGAATGCATTTTAGATATGCTTAGAAAAATGGGAGCCACATGGAGATCTACTGGAGGAGTGACATTGTTTGATTTCAATTTTACATGGATATCCTGAATACCATGGGACAGATGCTGTTGGGAAACCATGGAGCCTGTCAGGACAAGATGAACAAGTTCAGAGCAAGGCAAGAGGATTTAGGAAAGGAGGCTTTTATCTTGCTTGTCAACTTGACTGAATCAGGATTCAATTAAAATGAAAGTCGCTGGACACCCTGGTGAGGAATTTTTTTTTTTTTTTCTGGTCAGATCATTTGAAGTGTAAAGACACACTCTAAATGAGGGTGGTACGTTTTGATGGCAGTTCAGATAAAAGGGCACAAGAGAAAGAAACATTGTTTTGTCTTCTTGTCTTTAGTCTTTTGTTTTTGGCAAGCTAATTTACTCTGTTGCGGGCAATTTTTCCACTGATGTTTGAAAGGGCATCTTCTGACTTAAAATATAGACTAAAGACCAATAGCACTCCAGAAATCGTCCAGGCCTTCAGCACCAGGTTGATACTGATAAGACATTCCAGATCATGAACAACGAAGCTACTATATTCCCCTCCTCTCTAGTGAGGCAGCCATTGTTGGACTACTTGGACCATATTTTTTTGAGCCAATCCATGCCATTATAGAATCCTGAAGAGAAGATGGAGATATATTAGGATTTTTTTTTAAAAAAAGAAAAAAAGACACAGGAGAACTTAGTAGTAAGTTCATCACAAAAATAATGAAAGATGCCTTCCATATCTGAAGTTCAAGTGATGATAGATGTTAATCCAATCTAGGATGTTAGAAGGATGAGAAGGAATTACCTTAAGTAAATATATAAGTACAAATAAAGTTAAATACAATGACTCTGAAACTTTGGATTTATAAACACACACACACACACACACACACACACACACACACACGTTGACCTCAAGGTCAACTTCTATCCTCTTCTCACATCTGCAGGCAAATGTGCACACACTCCCCACATGCACATGTGTGTACACACATACATACATGCACAACACACACACATACACACACACAACTTCAATCAACATAGGTTACCAAAACACTAGTTATTTGGTCCACATGTCAGATACTATCATGCCTATAACTCAGGTGTCTATGGTATCCCAAAAGCACAGATATATGGGGAGAACACCATTTAAATTCTGTCATGGATTTTCATGGTTATTTCTTAGACAAGACTTCTAAAAGACTAAGAAAAATGTCATTTAAGGATTTCTATGTTTATGGGGAAAGAACCCTTGGCTTCCAGTTCCTTCCACAAGTGACTCCCTTCTATTGAGAGAATACTCTGTAAACATCTCATACTCTATAACTCTTGGCAGTGAGGTGACATTACTCTTTGCATCTATGTTTTCTAAGATGTGTAAAGGGCCTTGAAAGACAAAGTCTGTAGCTCTCTAGAGAAAAGGGCTGGCATGTTTCATCTCAAGCATAATAAAGAACTCTCTCCCAGCAGAGGAAATAACAGGCATGCCTCCCCCACCCCCAATTGAAAGAGACCCAAGTCCTTAAGTTCAGGACCTCTTCAATGTACCACTGCATCTCCATATGCCCATGCCATTCTTATCTCCTCTAGGAGCTGTGGGTTAGAGGCAGGTGATTCAATGCCAACAAAGCGGCCACTAAAATCCCAGTGAGCAGTGAACTCTCTTTCACCTCTTACCCAGGAGTCTTGAATCAGTAGTTATGAAACTATGACAAGCTAACTTGCTACTTTGCAACAGTAGGACATTCTCATACCTTGCAAAATTCTGCAAAAAATTATTCTATACCTCGTTTCCTTATTACCTTTGATTGCCTTTCCAGCTTGATCAGTTTATGAGGATCATATTAGGTCTATCAGCCATAGCAGGAGCAGTGCTTTATTGTATAAAAGCTCTTAAAGCAGTTTTTCCTAATGAATTCCATCTTCCCTTGACTTTCTTCCCAAAAGATAATGGTGTGCTTGATTCCAGATTACTTTTCAAGGTTTAACTGCTCTATTTGGAAAAATCCCCTGATAAGCATCCCCAGAGGAGCCATAATCACCCCTGTCTTCCCAAGCTTCTAGTGATGACTCAGTTGCTCGGACATTTCATTCAAATATAGCTTTGGTTTTGAAATTTTTCCAGTGCATGAAAATGTCTACTAACATTATAGATATGAACTTTCTAAGTAGTTTATTTGTTTTATCTCCAAATTGTGTTTCATTTCTTACAATGTTCAACAGAAGCAAACACTAAAACACTACTCTCCACAGTTGATAAGAAAATTAGTCACATAAAAGTTTTCTTGAGTAGAAAATTTATTCATTACTAAATATTTTTTGAGTTCTTACTCTGTACCATAATAGTCTAAATAATACAAAATTAATATATTTTTCTTAAAATGTGCAAAGATATTGAAGTGTATAATCTAATGGCATAGCTTTTAGTCTCGGTTCCTTAGACACTAATACTATGTAATTCCCTACACCAATACAATGAATAATAGCTGGATAAATGAATAGATGAATAATCAATGAGTAAATTCAAATATATAAACAAAGAAGATGCCAGGCTCTGTTTGGGGGCCTGGGGATTTCTGGAATCATTTCAGATTAGTGATGTGAATGAAAACGGATTTCTTTATAGAAAGTAGGATTTAAATTCTAATTGTATTAAAATCCTGGGGCTAACCTGTTACTTGTACTAGGGATACACATATAAACTACTAAATTACACTTTAACTACCTTTGTTAAGGATTGACAACTTTGCTTTATTTTATCGAACATGCAAATGCTCACTTGTTGTACATATTCACTCCTTGGTATCCTTAGGCAACTGGTTTCTAGATCTGCTCAGATACGAAAGACCATGTATGATGTATATAAAATGGATTCTTTGAATTACTTATAATACCTCATGCATTCTGAAGGTCGTATGAATTGTTGTCATATTGCATTGTACAAAGTGACAGAAAAAATAGTGTATGCTTGTTCAGAACACACAGCCATCACATCCTAATGACAGTATACAGCTGGGAAACAAGAGGAGTAATGTTCAAGCAGTGAGTTCTGCAGAGGAACTGACAGTCTGAAAACTGGCAGGAGCTACATCAGGGAATCCTATGTATCACTGCACCTAAAAATATTAACTATACCACTGCATATAGCAATCTGATGTTTTTGTTTTGGTCTTGAAACTTTCTGGTATTTCTTTCTCCTCAATATTTATCTCGTGTAAATTTATTCAGCAAGAATGATGCATTTTAGAATTATAACCTATAGTCATCTAAAGCAAGTTTTTCAGTTCACTTTTCCTAACATGTTCAACCAATGGTTGATTGACTAATAGATGTAGAAGCCAGAGATCCAAAGGGCCAAGTTTAGAACCCTATCACAGATGTTTCTCAGTCTTCTTTACAGACATCACAGTTCATGGGATTGAGATATATACTCAGGATTTGTGGTTTGAGGCCTTAAAGGCACACATTGACCTCTCTCAAGGTGTGTGTGTTGTTCATTTGATTGAACTGCTGATATAACATGAAGGCAGATAGAGTGCAATTCTTTCTCTGCTACCAATGCACAAGATCTGACTGACTGCCAAGAATAAGAAGTCTTGGGCTCTTGAAGCTTGAACAGTGCCTATGTTATGTGGTGGGTATTTCAAAATAGTGAAGTTGTTGATGTTCTTATCATTGTTAAGTCCATAAATACTGTTGTGCACTGCCTAGGGAAGAATGAAATAGGAGACACACAGACAAAACAGTGTGGGTGAGGTGAGAACTCTGGCATGAGAAAGGATCAGCGAATGCACACCTAGAGTGGCATCGTGTCCTCATGTGGGTAGGAAATCCTGTGAGTTTCAAAGTCTATAAGATGAAGCAATTGTGCATGGTAGTAAATAGGCACTTTCTTTATTCTTTCTATTTCTTTAAGATCAGCAGAACTGGAGATGTGCTCAGCTTAGTTCTTTTCTCACAGAGAATCCTCCAGAACTTTAATCAGATCAGGAACTTCACAGTTGGTTGTTAAATGTTAGTATTCACCTTGACAGGATCTAGAATAAACTAATTGGCACATGAATAAGTACAGCTGTTGGGAATATTCCTCATCAGTTGGTCTGAAGTGGGAAGACACATTTTAAATTCAGGCCCTGCCTTTTGGAAGCAGTCCAGATAAAAGGAAGTCTGAAAAAAAAAAAGTAGTTATTTTTTTTGCCTGGTTGTTTCCACATGGTGCTGGCAAGCTCATCTACTCTGTCAGCATCTTACTGTTGCCATTATTTGCTCACAAAGATGTGAAAATACCTGTGTCTCTGCTTTTAATGCTTTTGTGTGCATACTCAGAAGTGGAATTACTACGTCATATGGTAATTCTTTTGGACTTTCTTAAAAACTACCCTGCTTTCCATTCCCACAAGTCAAGCACAGGAACACATGAACCATATAGAATCAGATATTAATTTTTCCAGGCTTGTGGATGCCTCTCCAGATACAACTTCATTTCTCAGAGTAGCAAAAATGTTGTAGGTGAGCCCTTTAGATCCATAGAAAGAGTAAGGGAGACATTTTGCTAGAGAAGTTCATATTGAATCTACCTTCCTTCTCTGCCACTAGGAAGGCTGAAAGTTTATTCCTGGCTATAGAAACTGTCATCTGTTTTTTCTGTGTTTGACTCTGTGGGGTCCCAGGCCCACAACTAATGTCTGATTATTAGCTGTAGTGTTTCTGTCCAAACAAATTTCAATCTCTTCTCACATCATCCTTTTCCTGATGTTTTTTCTCTTTCAACTTTATTTAAAACTTATCTTGTAAGACAATGCTGCTCATTGATCATCTTGATTTCTACCAGCTAAATCTCAACCTAATGTCAGTTCTAATCTTGTTGTTTCACTTCGTTTCTGTGTCTGAGTTTCCTAAATCCATCTGTGGCTTAAACTTTGTCAGGCTAAAATTCTGGCCCTTCTGCAGCATGGTAGCACAGGACCACATTGCCTATAAAAGAGTAAAAATCCCTTCTGCTGTGGTTCTTCACTGGAGAGATGAGGATGATGTTCACACAAGTTCAGCAGAGGATGTTTAGCAGTCTAGATAGAAGAGCCCAGGTGCTAAATACTTAGAGTTTTTGTTTTTTACACAGAGATAGCTTTTAAATGATACCATGAAGATTGCATACTATAGTCCAAGGTGGGGTTGAATAATATCTGTTCAAATATACATAGCCAGGAAACAAAAGAAGCTATCACTTCCATTAAACTGAAAGTAGAAGTCCTAAAATGCTGGAACCGTCTTTAAAGTAGGCGTAGCAGAGACAGCAGCTGTCCTGTTCACTGGGACACATGGTCTTTCCATCTGCTTCCATCAGGTCTTTCTTTTCAAAACTGAAATTAAAATGTAATTACATCAATTTCCTCTTTCCTTTCATGCTTCTAACCAATCTCACTTACTCCCACCTTGACATCTGTCAAATGCATGGCCTCTGGTACTCAGTTTATTAATCATTGAGTGATATGTATATATAATATAAATTTATTTAATATTTTAAAATAAAAAATGCAATATATACAGTACAAATAATGTTACATGTATGTATATACTTACATGGCTGACCATTTACTATTGGATATCCAACTGGGAGGACTCTTTCACGGAGAAGACTACTTTCTCTTCCTGTTAGTTTCCCCCCCACTTTATTTTTGTTGTTTTTGTTGTTTTTATTTTATTTTGGTGCCTTGAGTCAATTTTTTACCTTTTAATGTAGTCATATGTTTAATAGTTTCCAAAATTTGTTTTCAATTGTTTCAATACAATTTTTTACACCATAATTTTCAGTTTCCTCAGATGAGAACACTTAACTCATCTTCAAACTCATATCCCAAGAAGGTGGGACACTCAACATGAAGACCTCTCTGTGGAAAAATTCTATTAATCTCAGATCTGATTCTTTAGGGCAACTGTATGTACCATGAACTCTTTTTATTGGGGCCCATATAAACAGATAGCCAACTTATAATTGTTATCATGTTGTCCTCTATCCAGTACATGGAAAGTTAATTTCTGAAAACTTGCATGTTTTCATCATGTAAAAATATTATTTTAAAATTCTAGAATGTCATTGAATTTATATTCAACTCTTTAAAGACTAAATATTCTACAAATAATAGTATGCTTTGTGGGATTTGTAAACTCCCGGGAAAGAGAAATATTTTGAAGTTGGATGTCTTTGTAATCTTATTGAGGCTGTGATGCCTTTGTGAATGATAAAATCCTTCTCATGGTAAGTGTGTTCTGTTTCCTAGCCCTTGCCATAAATTCATAAACAACATAATTAACTCCCATCTTACTCATCTCTTTCTCAATTATGGAAAGTGGGATCAAGGTTGCTTACTTTTGGCAGACTACCACATTTATGAGCAAAGAGATTTCTTGTGAAAAATTATTGAGTCAATTTATGTAAAAATAAAATAAAATCTTTAAACTTGTGTAAAACCTAACAATTCTCCTATTTGATGTTTGGCTTATTGAATATCAAGTACACACTTACTTTCTAATCCTCTATCTGAATGAAGAGAATCTATCTCAAATTAAAGGTCATTCTATTACTTAGATAAAATGGAAGAGATAAAGAATATGCTGCCCTTACTTTTTATTGCTGTTTGCAGTCTCATCCTTTGACTTATTCCTGCTTTAACAACCTTTTGAAAACAGTTGTTAAATTATTTAAATGGAAATAAAACCTATCCATCACCCTGTTCAGGGCTTTGGCTTGGCACTATTTATATATGTTTATTCATGTTTTCAATCCTTGCTTATTGATGTCAATTTCTTCTCATATTTTGTCTACTTCTACTTCTCGGAAGGTTGGTTCATTAAACTGCTCCCTCAATCCAGAGGAAATGGTTATTTCTGACCCACAATAAGATAATTTGTAGCCATGGTTTGCTTTTCAAACACTTCTATCCGTTTTCAGACAGGCCTTCCTTTTAGACTTTTGAAAAATGGATATTTATGTTTTTACAAAAGTCTCCTGATACCTTCTTTAAAAGTCAGAATTCTTATCTGGAGCATTTCTTTCCCTACAAACTTCACTGCCTGAGTTGAAGATATACTTTCCCTTTAGAGGGGTTCAAAAACTCTTATCTTGTTTCATAAAAATGCAATTTTAACTTCTACTGCATATTGATAAGTTAACTTGGCTTTTACAGAACTGAACTTACAGTAGAAGCCTTCATGATAAATCTCCATCACTATTTTGTCCTTAAGAAGCAAACTATGATTTCTGTGTGAAAGCATAATGTGTGACTGCTATGCCCAGGTGGTCCTAGTGTTAACTCTTCCATTCAGTTCTCTAGGTGCCCTTAGTTCTCCTATTATAAATTATCAGTTGCCTTGATGACGTTCAGTTTGGCCCTAATGAATGGTAACATTGGGACATGATGTCATTCATTTGCTCCTGGCATAAGTAATTGGTCTCTCCATAGACTATGTGAAGATTATTGAATTATAGATGTGAGTCACAATGAACACATTCTTTATCCTGTTGCAGTAGCTCTGGTGAGCCTGTACAAAGGTGCTCATGTCTATGCTCAGATCAACCTTTCTGCTGGCAAATAGAACTCAAAGCATCAGCATCTAGAAATGACAGACTCAGCAACAGCCAGGCCTGCTACACTTTCTCTTTAAAAATGATAAGACTGACTCTGCACTGACTACATTCAATCCCTCATATGGGACCTATGATACATATCTAAGTAACCATTTCCAAAATCATTTTAATGCAAGAAAAGTTTAGTTTAAGTTTTCTCATTAAATTAAGCTTAGAAATTAACACAGTGTTGGTTTTATTTATTATTTCTGGCTAATATAGTATAATTGGTAATTCCAAATTTATTTATTCACTAGATACATCAATTACTGTCAACTGAGTCTACTTTGTATTTAGTAACCTGGAAACTGACCTCCGAGCACGAATACAGACATCTGAAAGTCATGCAGACCATATATAAATGTTTATGTGTAAATGTTAGGCTGTCTAACTGAAAAGGCTCAAGAGGGTGTGGTGTTTGTGGAAAAAGTCTTAGGAGTCCCAATCCTAAGATACAGAGTTTTGAAATATCAATACACAAGGATTACTGTGTTTAAAACAATAAAAATGTAGACATCTATAATATTATAAACACATAAGAATGCAGGCAAAATATGTTCTTAAAAGCATCACATACAGATGATACAGATATCATTTCCACAAACTGATTTTAAAAATAGTTACAAAGATTAGGCTTCTTGACATTTCATGTTGCTAAACATTTGTGTATCATGGTCATTTAAAATACATATTACATTTAATATTTAAATCATCTGATCTAAATGGAAAGTATAAAGTTGATGATACTTGGCAATTGATGAACCTATAGGCAACTGAATTACAAATTAAGCACAGAGTAGCTAAAGGTTTAAAGTTCTTTTTAGGTCACATAGATCATATCTTTCCACACCAACTCATAAAGAAAAACATATAACTTGAGAACAAACAATACAATATACCCATGTTTGTGGAAAGACTGTGGATTTTTGCAAGTTTCAAATCTATTGTATTTTTTATTATCAAATTCAACTTTATAAATAATGAAGTTAGAAATTCCATAAATGTATAGATATAACAGAATTAATTAATTATTAAATTGTAATAACTTAAGTAAAGTTACATTGCTTAAAAATAGCCATTTTAACTGTATAATTGTTCACTGAGGTATATAGAGTTTCAGATTGGACAAATATTTGAGTTGTGTCCTTACACTAGTTGTGTGAGGACTTTTGTGCATTAACTAGAATAGAGTGATTTATTTTTTAAAAGATTTTAAAAAGAAAATCTATGTATAATTGTTAAGCTATCAACCTAGAGGTAAGCAGATGGGCTTATTTAAATAGACATCTTAATAGTGCTCCTTAAAGATACAGAGCTTTGAAACATCACTACATGGTATAACTGTAAAAATAATCCACATAAATAATGTAGGCAACAGTAACATCACGTAGACATACACATGCATCTAAAATATGTTCAGAGAAACAGGGTGAAGATGTTTTATATATAACATTGATAATAACTTTTCTAAATAGAAGTCCTCTTTGGAAGATTGAGATTTTGTTTAAAAAACAATACATGTTCACTAATTAAAATTGATGTATTTACTGCCATGCTTACTTGTGGTCTCAATACCACAACAGTTTCACACACTCACTTTCCAAGGCTCACCCATATTATTTAATATCCCAAGGATTGATTACCTTATCTGGCATCAATGGGAGGGGTGACCCTTGGTCTTGTGGAGGCTTGGTGCCCCAGCATAGGGGGATGCTAGAGCAGTGAGGTGGAAGTAACTTGGTGGGTGAGGGAGCACCCTCTTAGAGGCAAAGGGGGGATGGATTAGGGGGATTTCAGAGGGGAAATCAGGAAGGGGAACAACATTCACAATGTAAATAAATAAAATAAACAATAATCAATCAATCAATAAACACAAATGGGATATTAATTATGCATCTCTCAATATTTGTTTAAATGTTTGTTAAATGAAGTGTTCAGTAGTGATGCCAGATAAGTGATAAAAATATTAAAAGAATAATTATAAAAATATAAATGAAAATTTTTAACAGAAAAGTAATTTCTGAATAAACAAGATTATATATAAAATCTTAAATATATTTTAACACAATCTGTACCCTATACTATTCTTTGCATTCTGTAATTATTAATAAACTTAACTCTACTAATCTCAATAACAGCCCTCTATATAACAACTATTGCCCCTCGCCTCTTGACAAATGATGCCAGATAAATAAATGAGCCAGGAGTAACTCAGAGATTATATTACAAAACCAGAATTGAATGTCACAACAGAACAGATGCTGGGTATCTGCTTTTGGTCAGTTGCATAGTGATTTTCTAAAGAATCTTAGAGATATGGTTATTGCTGTGTTGGATGGGTGAGTGGGGGAGCACCCTCCTAGAGGCAGGAGAGGGGGATGGGATAGAGGGTTTCTGAAGGGAAGACCTGGAAAAGGGGAAACATTTGAAATGTAAATAAAGAAAATATCCAATAAAAAACAATTATATTAAACATTGTTCCTTCTTTCTAATGTCTGCCATTACGACCTCAGAAAGCAAATCACAACCTTCCGAGAGTAGTCATTTTTCTAATGGGCAGTCTGCTCAACTTTTGATATTGTTAATATATTCTTTTCACAGAATATTACAAAGAGTGTAGGCAGATGTGCCATGCTGTCTGTGACTGCTGTGATAACCCTTTCTGCATTTAATACATCAAGGAAAGAGCAGTCCTGTATTTTGATGTCAACACAAGGAGCATCAAGCTATGTAAAAAAAAAGTATTGGGAGAAGTGTTGGGCTTCTATGTAGGGCAGAGGCAGGATCAGAAGACCAGCAGGATTGACCAGGTGATATTTCAAGGGCATTAATGGATTCAGAAATCAAAATACCAAACCTTTTTTCTATCAGAAGAAAATAATTTTGATTTAAAATATGTCTATTGCATTGGTTTGTGTGGGTAGTCTGTATTCAAAAGGATAGTGGAGCCTGTAACAAATTTCATCATGAATATTCAGCCTAGCAATGTTCTGCTATATGCCATTCTTAACAGCAATAAAGTAAGGCACTTCCAATTTTCCCAAAAGTAATACAGAAATAAAAGAGCCCTACCCTCTGTCTTCTACTTGATGTTATGATTAAAAAAACGAACTCAAAGTTTTTTTTTCAGCTGAGTCACAATTGCAGAGACAATCATTTATATTCTCATAAATACCTTTGTATAAGCTTCAAAATCAGTTTTTTCAATTAGAATAAGTTACCAAGGAGGTGAACCCTTTTCAAGTTATAAGAAAATGAACTGAAATTTTCACAGTGAGATGTCAGAGTTCTACTTCATTCTGTCAGTACATTTATGTCTAAATGACAATAGCTCTTTAACAACATCTGAGTGGTGGTTTGCATTACAAATATACACATAAAAAACAAAAAGAGTTAAATGAGATATCAGAAATAACATAGGGAAGAAATGGGTTAACATTCCTAGCACTGTTTCATATGACACTTCAGCTACTGGGCCAAAGGACCACAGGAAATTTCTAGGGTCATGCTATAGCTAACAGAAAGCTAACCATCTCCTTGTAGACTACTCTCTGTTTTTGGTTTGTTTTATGGCACTATGTTATAATTGTAGGCAAAAAAGAGATTGTATTATTCATCTTGAAAAATACAGAAGCTCTGAATAAAGGTTAACAATTAACTTAATTGCTCTTGGGCAAAGTTAATTTCTTTGGGGAGTCAATCCAATTCTGCTCAAGTAAATTGCCTTTGGTGTTCAAACTTGATTAGAAGGGCATCAAGTAGTAATGTGACTTGCACCATCTTTTCATAAAGGTTTTGGTTAGGCGAACTCCAAGTTTCTTCTAACTCCCCTGCTTCATCATCTTTAGGATGAACTTGGTTTAGACCTACTATTCTTAGGAATGTGTTATTTCAGCTGACATGAGCAAAAGGTAGGACTTGCTATCACTTTCTTATTTTTTTATAAAATTAACCATCTAAATATTTTTGGAAATAAATTATATTCTTTAAGCAAAAAAAAAATGTCTATCATAGATGTGAGAAAATTCTGTTGTATTCATAAGCCTATATATTCAAATACACATAGCCTCATAAGGCTGCGGTCCATACAGCTCACATAAGCAATGTTGACCTCTAAGACTGTAACACAGCTGAAAAGTACAGGTTTTATAAAAAGTTTGAAAAGTACAGGATAGTGGCTCCTGAATCACTAAAAAGTTTCTGCTTCTTGGTGATGTCTTAGAGTTATCACTATGCCATAGTGTGTTGTATTAAATGTCTATATTGCTAATATATAAACCCACTATGCTGTCAGTCCTATGACTATAGCATAGGCCACTATGTAAAACACAAGACTTCATACTATAACATGTGAATATTCTACTGGCTTATACACTATTTACATTGTGCCTTTTACTTGTATTTTAGATAACACTTCTCATAGTTAAAAAAATGTTTCCTGTAAGCAGGCAGGCATAACTGACCAACAGCAGCCTCACCATGCCATGTTTTCTGCATCACTTGATGACACCCGCTAACAGACTCAAACCAGTTGGATTTGTGTAACTGCGTGTTCTAGGATCAAAGCACAACAAAATCATCTAATGACATGTTTCTCAAACAGGCCCCATTGTTATGTGATACTTGACTCTCTTATAAATATTTCAAAGTTCCCATTGCCAGTTTAGTCTTAAAAAGGTTCAGATTAATAGTGAGCAAGCGAGCTGTCCGTATGCCCTGTAAATCTTAAAATAAACTACAGGGAAGCTTTGCCATAGACAAGAGTAGTTCCAAGGGTAATCTAAAAGCTTCAAAGGATATAGCTGTAATTTCTAGAAAAATAAAAATGTAAGTACTTTAATGGGTAACACATAAAATATAACCATCAATCTATCATGTTTCACAGCAGCAATATCTCAAGTCTGTTTTAACGGATGATGGCAGAATGGCAAATTCTCTTGAACCAAACTTTCTTCAGGTTCCTATGGTCCCTTCTCAAAAAAATCTTCAGCTTGGCCCCTTCCATATCCCACTCTTGTCATGCCTGCAAGACTCAACATAGCAAAATCTTGCCCAGAGGGGTGAGAGCCAATCACCTCATCTCTAATATATGATTTCCCTGGTTTAAGTCACATTTTCATTGCTATAAAAATAACTAAAGTAAATAATTTAAAGGAAGAAAGATTAGTTTTGACTCTTGAGTTTTGGAGGTTTTAGTTAAGTGCAGCCAGCCCTGCTGCTTCCAGCACATTGAGGCAGGCCACTATGGTGGAAGTACAGGGTGGAACAGCATTTCTTAGGCCACAAGAGAGAGGTAACACAGTCACAAAGAGGGGCATAGAAGTAAGATATCCCAGCAAGGTACAACTCCATTGTCATGCTTCCTTCTAGGAGAACACACAATGTCTCAACATGGTGCCACTATATAGGGACTAAGCTTTCAATTTGAATATATTGGGAGATTTCACATTCAAATTAAAAGTGCTCCTCACAAGAAAAAATGCCCTCAAGTACTTTTAGCCAGCTTTTCCCAGTCTCCTTCCATATTTCTATCACCCATTCTTTAACTGTTTCCTAGCTATTGCTAGGGTTCAGAACATGATATCCCAAAAAGCACTGCTTTGCCAGGAACTCAAGAAGACTGACAGATCTCTGAAGCTCTTCAGTAGCTTCATGAATAATAAGTAGCTCAATAAGTTCTTTCTGACCTCTCAGCCCACCTTTCTACTTCCCCTATTTCCTGCATGTAGGCGCTAAAGTAAGACAAAAAGTCTAGAAATAACACTTTCATGTCCTTATCTTTCTCTGTTGCAGAACTTCTCATGTAAGGTATCTCACCTGTACATTGAGACAGGAGTACAGCACAAAGAAGGCAACAAATTTGACACATAGAACTCACAAGGCTCCCCTGTTGTGTTTAGTGACTTTACAGCACCTTTTCCCCCCAATTACACTTCTACATGGTGACCATCCATTCTTAAAAAAACCAGTTCTGCCATGATCTTCATTCTTCATATAATAAAATTATTTTCTTTATGTTATCTCTTATTAATCTTTTATGGCTGGAGGATATTTATTATAGGAGTACCAACAATAACTTCTATGGTGAAAAGAAGTGCTATACTTTGCTGCATCTATACTATACTTTTTATTTGCATTTGAGTGTATTCATGTTAAATCACACTTAATCCTTTTGTTATTCTCTACACCTGTCAAAAATTCCTAACTATAAATTCCTTTACAGTGTCATAAACTATCTAAGAAAACATTCAAAACCAAGCATAAGAAGCTTCTTTACAAATTTTTGGCTAGGTAAACCGAAGGGATCCTCCCAAAACAGCATAAGTTATGGCAATTGCCCTTGGTTGTCATCCATAATTTAAGGTAAATCTCAATTTCCTGAAGATATCACCTACTTCAGACACAGAATTTGAAGTAATTGAGCTGGCACTGACCTGGAAGTCTCCTTCATGAAGATTACTTTTCATAGTATACAAAAGCACTATGCAAGCTGCCAAGGGAGGAAAAAAAATCAATAATTCTACCCAGATGCAACACTTTCAAGCTACAGCAATGACCAGCTCAGCAACATTTCCACAAAGGTGCAGTAGTTGACACTTCTATCAGGCAGTAACCCACAACTGTCTAATTGGATTTAAGGCCCATTCAATCAGATGGGATTTATGTCTGCTACTTTAAACCTAGCCAACTATATTTGGCTGTCAAGACAATGGAACCTAGAGGAGAAATTACTACTGCCGCTCTATTAAATCAGTTATAATCACTAACTGAATGTTAAATCCTTATCCTTATATCCATAAATATTTGTGACTCTCACCCCTTGTTAAAGTAGTTTCTTTTGGCAACAGCCAAAGACCATTGCAGAAAGCTACAACTGGCCAAAATGCAGACAACTGGCAAAACTGTGCCAAGATTGAACTGATAAAGCTACAATATAACCACTACTCCTAAGTCTCAGACAGCATCTTAGATAATAGGGAGGGAAGATTGTAGCCAGATCTAGATGTGTACTAAAACATATTGTGTATTCTATATAGGGCAGGTAAAGCTTTACTCATGATAACAATATAGTAGCCAAAACAGAACCAAACAATAACATCAGTTGATAGATCAACATAAATGGGCGAAACATCAGAATGCCTCACCCTTTGATAAAGAACTATAGAAATGAATGGCATGACTGTTGAGAAAGGAAGAATTAGTCTCACACTGGGATGAGATTACTAATTATCACCCCTCAAAGCATAAATATATAATAACAATAAGTGGACTCAGTAGTTTGTATTTATATGTATGTACAAGTGTAACCACAATACTTACAATTCCTGACTTCCAAGAACACAAGTCGTGAATGTGGTGCACATATATACACACAGGCAAAACATTCACACATATAAATAAAATAAAATAAAATAAAATAAAATATTTAAAAGGAAAGGAAAAAAAGGGGGACAGGAAGTAGAGGTGGATCTAAGGGGAGTTAGATGATCTGAGTTAGTTCTGAGGGTTAGAATAGGGTTAAATATGATCTATGAAATTTTCAAAGAATTATTTAGATTACATTTTTTAACCTCTGAGAGTCATTTTCACATGAGATATGCAGACCACAGGCACAAACACACTGTTGCGGCTTCAGTGAGAAATACTTTTCATGGGTTCAGGTATTTAAACATTTGTTTACCAGATGGAAGTTCTGGTTTGGAAAACTGAATCTTTAGCGTCTGCAGCTTCCCAGAAGAAAAGGCACTGAACTTGAGCCATGAGGTTTTACATACAGGTCCCATTCCTGCCTATTCACTGTTTCCTGACTACAGATGCAATGTAACCAGCCTCCTCATGTTCCTGCATGATTCCTTCCCTCCTATGACAGTATCCCCTTAAACTAGAAGCAAAAGAAGTTGTTTTCTGTCATATATTTAGTAACGGCAATGGGAAAAGTGGCAATATATACACCCCATACCACTTACAAATTAATAACACATGTATAGAAGAAAATATGCTTGCATTTATAATTTTTTCTTCAAAAATAAAATAATTGCATACAATTTTTACAAACTGCCTCCTATTTTCAGGGTAGACCAGCCATAATTAACAAAACTCTGCTTTTTATAATTAAACTTAAAATGTCACCATATCACATAGGTAACCTAATTTTCAGGAGCAAAACCTCTCAAAGGCAAGAGTTACTTCCATATTTGGTTCCACTTCAGTTACAACTCCCCACAGTTACTTATAAAAGCTTCTTTAAACCATAAGCTCTACCTTGTCTATGGAATAGAAACATATATAGTGTCTTCTAGGAGCAGAAATAAAAGAAATAGAAACCTTCAAACTCTACTGTGGACCAGAAGGTCCTGCCTGATATATTCCTGTCCATTCCTGACATCTCACTCAACTACCTCATTTCTCCACTCCCTCACTAGGCTTCACTAACTCTAGGGCCTTAGCTTTCCAAATGCAGAATCCACTTTCTGACACTATAACCTTTCACTGTTCTTGGCCTTGTCTCTGGAATATTTTGCCACTTCCCCAGACATAGGCAGCTCTGTATTTCTTGATCTATCCCTGAACACAATCAACCTACCCATCGTGTCCAATCATCCTGTGTGTAGTCTCCTTTTTTCTGTTTGTTCATTCCTGAGAGACATTTTATCTGACTTCATCTCTTCTATAAATCCATAAAGAATATAAGTTTTATGACAGAAGTGTCTCTTTTACCTGACCTTGGTGACTTTTCAAGTACTTAGAAAATACTCATTTAATGGATTCTTAAAATGGGTCGAGATTTTATATTAATACTAAAAGCAAACTCTTTTCATGGCCATGATAGTTTAGATGAAAATGTCCCCATAGTTCCATAGGAAGTGGTACTATTAGGAAGTGTGTTCTCATTGGAGTAGGTTGTAGGTGCTATCAAATGTACTCAAATTTAGCAGGCTCCTTGAGAGCAAAATGCCAAATAACATGCATCAAAAATACCTGCATCATCTGCTTGTCCAAGAAGTCACAAGGCAAAGAATTGGTGTGAAAGTTTTTTCATATTTCCCTGATGAAAGTTCCCCAAAACTTTCTATACAGAATAAATTTAACAATTAATAACTGTGCAATTTGTGACCCACAAGGTCCTATGTCTTCTGTTCCTTCTAACACATTTATTTTTCACACCTCAGTTATTGAAATGAAATTACAGTTGTGAAACCACGTTGGTGGACTTTCTTAAATTTTCTAGAATTAATGAGAATGAGAAAAAAATGGAAAACAATAAACTCTGTTACATGTGTTTATTTGAAGATCATTGCTTAGTTATATATATTGAAAGTGATTATATGTACATATGCATGTAGGTATGCATGTTTTATATACAATCATGTGGGCACACATACATTTATAACTATTTCCTATGTATAACCAGTGTGTCATTCACTTGTGCTCTATGTCACAATATAAATTGTGAGTTGAACAAAAACTGCAGTCCACTATGTTTGATCAGTAAAAGAGACAGAAGCAGTTACTAATAATTATATACAAATATAAGCATGTTCCCAAATTCATCCACTACAGTAAGTGTACTCACAGTTTTAATTCGTTCCCATTTGTGACACATTTAATTTTTTTTGCATGCTAAGAAATCACATTCATATATTAAGTTTCGTACTATAACATAAGCTATTCAAACTTATGTAAAATGGTATATTCCATCAGGTTCTATGTTGTTTTAAATGAAGATGACCTTTCCATTAAGAATGTCTATAAACTTCCATTCATCTTCCCTTTCAATCTGACAAGGAAGAGTCTATGATTGTATTAAAAAATGATAATGGCAGAAGTCTCATGGTCTGCATTTTCATCTAATCCTCAGAATGCTGGGAGCTTTCTACTTTCTGCATCTTGCTAATCATCCTTGGAACCTAGGCTTCCATTTATCAAGTTGGGCTCCTTTGATAGAAAAAATACACAGGAAGACCTTGAAATTACCTAAAATAAAATGAAGTTCTCTTGAGTACAGCTGGCTGCTATCTCCATGAAAATGAAAGCAAAGTGTGAAGATTTCTCTGTCTCCATGAACCATGCACTCACTGGTGATTCACAGGACCGTAACCTACTTCTGTCATTCAATGGCAAAACTCACTGACTGGGCAAAACAGCACTGGCCACAAAACCTATAATATTTACTGCATGGTCATTCTTAAGTATGTTTTCTGACCTTTGCTCTGGTGTTGATGGTCCCTTCCCAGATACCCCTGAATGGAAACAGAGGGCAGCATGTAGAGCAATAATCTATCAGTCAAACTCACACTATCATCTTAACCTATACAAATTATAAGATGGAATAAATCATTGGTGTAGTACACTTACTTATACCCAACAGTAAAAAACAGACATAATCATTGTCTGGAAGTACATTGTTGCTTGAAATCTGTAACATGGTTTATGATTTTAGAATGAACAGTAAATGGCAACTGGAAGTCTCTTGAGGCCTGAATGGAAAGAGACATCACAGTGACCTTAAAGAAAACACCTGACACCAACCAAACTGTTGCAAAGTCTTTCAGGATGTGAACACATGCTATTGGCAGATGTAGATACAGGAATCTTCATGTGAACTGGTGAAAGTTCTGTCTTGTTTTTCCATATAAGAACAGAGAAGAATAGAAAGAACTACAATGAATTTGTAAATCTGTTAAGGATGATTAACTAACACAACAGAGAAAATAGCAAATGGCTTCAGCTGCTTAGGTGAGATATGAGGAAATAGATAAAAAAAAAAAAAAGAATTCCTGAGATGAGTTTGTGAGCAGAACTTAGAGAAAACATGAGGAAGCCAAGCTAGACTAGATACAAAAAAACCTACTGTTTCCATTCCCTGCCTTTCCCAGAAGTTGACCCGCAGGGTCAGAAATTGTCCTTGGCATAGCTTTAGAAAAGCTGTTACCTGTCAATAGAGCCATGTGGCTAAACGCCCCATGGTGTTATCCTTGAAATCTCTGATTTGACAGCAAGCTAACTAGGGCTTCATAAGTCTTAAGGATATGCCTCTATAGCTTATGGTTCTACCTACTGAGCATTTCCAACTATTATAATTCTTTGTATTATTTCCCATGATACTTGAGTCTCATCTCAAAAGATGAAAGCAGTTATGTCAGAAATAAATGTCATGATGCTCTTCTTTGGTAGACAGGATAATCATTTGATCCCCAAAAGTACCCCAAAGAATTTTTAATAAGAAAGGAGGATTATTTCAAAGGTGGAATTAGGAAGCATCACAGTCATTCTTAGGACACAGAACTGGACTCTAAATAGTGAGCTAGTAACTGTCTCTGGTTAGATTTAAAATTATAATAACTGTTGTACAGCCCACTCCCAGACTATTTCTTCTTCTTAGAGAAGAAAAATTTTAATCTTGCCCCTGTCTAACGACAACATATTGCAGTGAAAGAAGATAAATTGTTTCTCTTAGTTTCAGGTCTTTAGATAAGAGATGACCATAAAAGTTCTCATCTGTAGAATGAGTGGATTTGTGGTATCAGAATTTCATTAGAATAGCATCAATTTCTAGAAAATTCTTAAACGGGGCAAGGTTTGAGAATATGAAAGAAAGTAACCAAACTATGGCCACGATTTGGAAACACTTCCTCATAGAGGGCATTTTATTTCTCCCCTCAGGTCTGATGGTACTCTGTGACTCCATTAGCCAAACAAAGATAGTAATGACTGTGCCATACAGATTCTGAGGCCCATCTCTTATGAGAGTAGAAATCACTGATTCCTATCTCCTTCTCAACTTAGTCTTGCTGCATTCAATCAACAGGTAAGAATTCCTACAGAGTCATATAGAAAGGTGTCTAACCCATGTATAGGGTGAGGGAATAAGCTTAAGGCTTGCCTTATAGCTGTGACTGATGCTAATTTCTGATTCTCCAGCATAGTCCTTGGCTGAACACCACTATAAATGCCTCAAGGAAACAAGTGTGGGGCCAGACCTGGACAAAATATGGACCAAGGAAATCCTGAGAAATTTTGTGCTGTTTGGCAGTAATTTGTTCAGTAGCATTATAATACTGGCTTTGCATAACATTGTACTTTCAATATCATATCATTAATTTCAAAGCCTCTGAGTTAGGTTATTTATGTTTCAGTTGAATCAGGAAGAGGGTATTTGTAGGTAAGAGTGAATTAGAGAAAAATCATACTAAGTTGTGATAGATCTGGTTCCAAGAACTGATATCTTTATATATGCAGTAGGAAATACCAATATAAACTCACCAGGATGGTGGCAGAGAAAATGAATACAGAAATGGGAGACAAGGTGTGTCAGCAGCAGCTGCTGTCAGAAATTAGAAGAGAATGGCCCTGTCATGTTTGATTTTTAATTATGAACCTTAGAAATATATATAAATAAAATATTGCTGTTTCTAATGGATAGGTTTTGTTAGGAAACATGTGGGTAACCAACTTGTCTGATCATCAGGGAGTATATAGCAGAATGCATGTTTATTATTAATGTGGCTGACATCATGCTATTAATCCTGGCGAACCATCTTGACATGATCAACAACACTATGAACTCCAAATGTGTAGGCTGTATCTTCAGTGTTATCAGTGCTTGCTTACGCTTATACTACAGTCATACTTGGCCTCCAGTTCTCCCGTCCTTTTACCTCCAGGTAATGGAAATTGTCCTTACAGGTGAGGGGCAGGCAGACTCATAAAATAAATGTATAAAACCCAGTGAGATAAAGACATTACTCACCCATCTTTTGGTGACAGATAATTGTAATTATTCTCTAAAATGAAATTCAGAAATTTTCTAAGACACTTGCTCATTTAAAAGAAACTTTCAGATAATGACATTTGGAGCTAGAGCCATAAGTAAAGCATTAATGGTATGGATTTATGTATTCATGAATCCCTAATATTCTGAATAAAAAGAAAAGAGCTGTGCTGCTTATGTTTAGATAAAGACAATACATGTATCTAAGAAAAGTGATGAATCAAATCTACACTTAATAGTCCCTCCTCCTCAGTGTGGGTGTACACCTGTTTCATGAAATTACTGTATAAATGAGACTTGTACAGTGTTCCAGTGGGGAGTTTGCAGTATTGCTTTTGGCATTAAGTCCCTCTTAAGAAATCTCCAGTGCCCTTATACAGAGTACATAACAATTTTTTTTATCAATATTATAAATGTATATCTTATTTCCATATGGTATTCATTTGACTAGTGAGACATGCACTATAATGAACTAGTAACATTAATCTGAGCTATAAAAATAAATAATAACTACATGATAATCTTTTGATGTACAGCCAAGAATCATTTAATTCTAGAGTTGTATGAAAATGAAATGAACCACAACCATAAAATACCTCTGAGTATTTAAAAAATAATCTTAAGAGGCCAGTTACACTAGCTTTTCATGCAATAAAAATGTTAATTTCAATAGTGAAAACTTATAATTTTAGCAATTTATTTACTATTGATAATAGAGAATCTAAAAATATATCTGAGTAGTATTTGTATATTTTACTCTAAGACCTTCCAGGAGAAACAAAAACAAAAACAAGAAACTATTTATCTGAAGCACATCCAGGTGTGATGTTACACACACCCCTGAAATGCTAATACCTTTGAGGTAGAGGAGGAAGGATATGGAGTTTAAAGCTTTATTAAGTTACATAACAAGATTAAGGTAAGAGATAGATAGATGATTGATAGATGATTGATAGATGATAGATAGATAGATAGATGATAGACTGTGTAGCATGGTGTCGTACCACAGCACTTATGATCATGGGTAAACAGCCTTTCTGATTCAATTAACTTTCTCAGGTGATAGTCTCGACATATATTGGGCAAAAGTCACATAATTTTAAAGCATAGTACAGGTGTTATGTGCATCATAGTCTAACTGAAAAAAAATCATCCCAAGTTTCAATGTGCTTTTTCACATAGATTCCTCTGTAATTAGAGGTTTTGGAATTTATGTTACACTTGGTTGTGCTTGTTGTTTTCTGGTGGTAAACTTTATTTTACTCAGAATAAAAGTGTGTATTATTCTCAAACAGTATTTTATTAGGATTGGATGTTTGGTGTGAGGCTAGCATGTTCTTGTTGTCTGATGCATATGCATCCAAAACAGTCTTATTGATCTTTAGCAGAGTCTACTAAATAAGAACAAGAGTATAATAATTGGAGAAGCAGTTTTTTCCTTGTGAAGTTTTTAGGATTTCACACTTCTCTTTTTCAAGTCTTTTTAGAAGCTTTAATATACACCATATTGATCTTTCACCAGGAATGTAGTTAGGTTGAAGGACACACAAGTAGAAAAGTGCTATTGGAATCCAGATGACAATAAATCATTAATCATTCCCTTGACATTCAGATGCAGGTACCCAGGCCATCAAGCAGGGCAGTTGCCTCAGGCTTCAAAGAATTCCCCTCTGAGAGAAGACACCAGCCAAATCATATTTAAAAGCAAAGTTAAACATAACAAAATGGGAGTTTGAAAAAGAATTTCTAAAGTGCTGTTACAGAGAAGTCTTTAATTTCTCTTACACAGAAAAGCACTAAGCTACACTATGGTTTACTATTTCTGGTGAGTGTAAATTACTCATCTGTTCAGGTGGGAGTTGTTTGCTTGATAAGTCAATTTCTATTTGATCCAGGATAAAAATCAAATTCTTTTTTATTGCTCATGAGAAGCAATTACTTCTTTTCCAGATATCATGGGTAAAGAACGTGTAACCTCAGTACTTTCTTCTTTGTATTATATTCTTCAGTGAGGAGAAGATGGGATATCTGTGCACTCTCTTCTGAAATTCTACCTACTCGTGTGGTATCTCTTTTATGCCAGAAATTGTGCTTACAGGACCTGGCTCAAGAGCCATGGCTGTGACCATCTAGAAGTTCTGAAATTGCAGATGACTTTTTTGTGAGTCAGAGATGAAAAACAGGGATGAAAGCCAAGGACAGATGGGAATCACAATGAGAATCACAGACAACAGCAAATGTACTTAAGGTAAGGTATCAAATAAGCAGTCTTCAAAAATAAAAGGAGTTGTCTGGGCATAAAGGGGATTTTGTGTTCACTGGAAGAGCAAACTTAATGTCCAATATGATTCTAGTTGTATTTGGTATAACTGTGCAACAGGAATTTGAGAGGAAAGGAAGAGGAAATAAACGAAAGAGGGAGAAATGGAGAGGGACAAGAAGGGAGGGAGAGGAGGACACATGGTTGAAGATAAGGAGAAATTGAGAACCCATCTGTGTCCAAACCAAAGTGTGGTTTGTTTCCTCAGTAACACAGGAGTACACAATACCTCAACGCAAGTGGGCAGGCAACTCACATTGTGGGTATTGCTGTGCTTTTTTTGTTTGTTTGTTTTCAGAGGGTCATCTGTAAGCACAAAGCATGCCAATATCTGTGATGACACATCACACAAACTGGGCAAAGAAGAGCCTAAGGATTTGCTTAACACTGCTTAGAAAAAGGGAAAGGGATGAAAGAAGAGTATCTTAGAAATTAGGCAAAATAATATTTGATAAAATAATAATTGGATAGAATGAAAAGTGAAAAGGAGGCTTATGTCCAACTCCATCTGGAAAATTTACTGCAAGACTGGCAGAGAAAACAACATCATAGTATGAGGAACAGTAGAATATGTCTAGATGGCCAAAAGAATACTTTGCTCATATTATTCAATGAGAAAAGACAGTATTTAGCAAGTAAATGAAGCTGGAAAAAATGTAAATCTTCAAGAAAGTAAAGGAAGTTGGGCCTTTACCCACATAATTCACATCTATTGACAAGAACTGGATCAAACATTGTTTGGCTACAATATCAAAGGTATACACCACAGACATAAAAAATAGAAGAACTGGACATCTTGATGTTTTAAAGCTTTTGCACTCAAAGGCACATGTCAGTGAAATGAAGAGAATAGGAGAAATATTTTAAAATTATATATTTGATAATGAGCTACCATTCAGAATATATACGGCTTTCCCAAACTCAACAATAACAATCCAGATCACAATTTGCCAAAAGACTTGCATAGGTAAACACATGGACACCATTAGTCATAACTAGGAAAACACATTAAAGCCACAAGACGCCACAGCATGCTCATTGGGATGGTTTCCACTTTAAAATATTTGAGAAAATAAGAAGATGTTGTGGGCAGATAGACCTATTAAAAACCTTGAACCTGCTAATGGGGATGTAAGTGCTACAGCCACTAAGTGAAGCAATTGTCAAGTTTCCTAGGAAAATAAACAGTATTAATATATGACCTGGCAATTTCTGTTTTGCAATTGGCCCAAAAGACTTCAGAGCACATCCATGTTTTTGTCAACCTTATCTGAAATGTAAGACAACAAAATGAATTATATGGTGTAAATCCTGACTTAGGAAAAAATGAGTAGAAACATTTATCTTTTCATAAGCAGCTTCTCACAGAGAAGTTGCAGTATGCATACTATCATGTTTTAACAACTGGTGGGGAAGACAGACCTTGAACAGACACGCAAGTACAGTGTTAAATTTTCTTAAAAAGGCTTTACAAAGAAAACAAAACAGGCTAAAGACATAGCCCAGCAGTAAAGAGCATGTACTGCTCTTAGATAGAGCTCAGTTACAAGCGTTCACCTTGGGTGGGTAACAACTGTCTGTAAGTCTAGCTCCAGGAAACTCAACACTCCCTTCTGACCTCTGTGGAAGGCTGTGCTCAAGTACACATACACAGAGTACATGTGTGCGTGCATACACACCACACACCACACACACACTTTAAAATAAAAGAAATATATTTTAAAAGAAAACAAAACCAACTAAAATAATGAGGAAGTGAGGAACTCTGTAAGGTGACATTACTTTTTATGTTATATTTCTTTTTTCAAGATCAGAAAGGCCATAAATGTCCAATAATTTCATATCCACAGACGAGACAGAATAAGCAATTTGCTATTTTGTGGTATCAGCAAAATAAAAAGCTGCATGTCATTCTCAAGGGTGGGATACTGAGACTTATCAAACTGTTACTGTCAAAGATCTCACTGCTCCTGGGAGGGAACAGTTAACATACTTTATTGAGGCCTTGTTCAGAGGGCTTTTCTAGAATGTATTGCCCTCTTTGTAAATGTAAATGTCAATTTTATTTCTTCTGGTGAAGGGATGAGGTTAGAGCCATACCCAAGCTTTAGGAATACAAGGCTTGATCTGAAGTGAGAGCATTTCTATCTATCTCTAGGCCTAGGCCTGGAAGCTTCTGGTCTCTTTAAAATCTGATCTTCTGTAAGCCCAGACTTTAAAGGCTTCCTGCCACTGTCTGCTAATCTAGTTCTGGGGTGTTTCAGCCTTTGATACTTACTGATGAATAAACTCCCTCTTTCTAGCTTTTACTGAACTCTGTACTCTTTCTAGCTTTTACTGAACTCTGTATGGCTGGTTCAATGTAGCTGTTCTGGTTCAAACTCTGTTCCAAGCTGACTGATTCGAAAGCGCTCTTCTTGGCTTGTAATTGAATTGCTTTGCTTGGAAAGATGTGTCTGAACTCCAGGAACTGAACTGTTCCTAATTCAACTGCTTTGTTCTGAACTAAGCTCCACTGTATCCAACTGAACTGTACCAAACTGAACTCAACCAATCCAAACAGAACTGATATCTCTCTCTCTCTCTCTCTCTCTCTCTCTCCCTCTCCCTCCCCCACTGATTCTTAAGTAGTCTTTTCCTCTTCCTCACTGCTGTAAGTAGCATATCCTATCTCTGACTTATTCTGTCAAATCTTTCTCTGATTCATTACTTTGTCTGCCCCTCAATTAGTTGTAATTGTTTGGGATTAAAGATGTATCTTAAAGGCATATCTGTATTCCAGCCAGATATATGTGTCAGGTCTTCATACCAGCCATATCGTATCTTTGGATGTGAGCCAAAGCAACCTTGTTGCTGGACTAAAATTCTTTTCCACCTTGCTAGATCAGCCATGTTGCTGGATTGAAATCCAACTATGCCTCCCTTTGCTTTTCAGGGTAGAAATTACCTGGTTTTATACTTAAGGCCACTTAAAGGAAATCAGTGACTCAAGTTTTAGCCACTTCCTATAATGATTGTTTACTGAAAATGCATATGAAAAAGGTTGTTGAAATAACTTATTACATGCTATCAATTTAGTATATTTTAAACCTTTGAAATCAAATCAGTCTTGACTTTAAAACACTGCTACAAAGATCAGTTGAATTAAGTGAAAGACTATCAGAAAATATTTAATGCAATTTTGATATTCATGAATTTTTAAGTTTATAATCTCAATTAAATGTTTCCCTTAAAAATTTCTAATGGGCCTACTTAATGAAGGTTTATGCTCTATTTCAACACATTTTATGTTGTTAAACAATTTTAGGGTTACAGAAATATAACTACAAAGTACGGAAAGTTTCTTTACACAAGCCCCCCCCCCAACTCCCACTCCTCAGGTTTCACTGTTACTAACTGCACGCACCATTGTGGTATATCTGCTACCTCAGTTTTGGCTCTTCAAGAATAACATACTATTAAATCCTATAGTTTCTAGCCTTTAACGATTAGCTTGTTTTAACACTGCATCACACATTTATGCTTCCTCTATTTTTTTTCCTGGATTTTAGCAAGTCTCTATTGTTGAAAAATATCTCATTCCTTCAATCAATGCACCAGAGTTTACAGCATATATCAAAGGAAATTGTAATTATTGCTAAGTATGGGCAACGTAAATAACACCAGTTTCAACACGGCAAGACTCTGTTGTAAATACAAGTTGTCACTTCATCTCAGGAAATATAGAAGAAATATGGATAGAAAGCAGTACTCTAATGGCATGCTAGTTTTATGACAGACTGCCAGCCTGCCTTCCAGAGGGAATGCACTATTTTTCAGAACCTTCAACAGTGGAGGAACATTCCTACTGCTCCCCATCCTCACCAGCTTTGGGAATGACTAGAACATAGAATTCGTAATGTCTAGTGAGCATGTAGCAATGCTTCATTACTGTTTTAGTTTGCATTTCCAATTGGTATATACTTTGGAACATCTTTTCTACATTTACTGATACCTTTAACAGACTTTGTTGATGTATCTGTTCTGGTCTTTCCCCATTTAATATTTAAGTATTGTGACATATTTCAGAAACTAATTTTCTCTCAGCTATATTTTCTCCCAAGTATTTTTTTTCTGCCACTATGGAACATCCCTTAAAATGTTTTCATTAATTCTTTTTCATTTAAATAGATATTTATATACAATATATTCTAACTGTAATTTTCCCTCCCCCAATGCTTCCAAGATCCTCCCCACTTATCATCCCATCCAACCCACATTTTCTTTTTCTCATTAGGATAGAATAATAATAATAATAATAACAATAACAATAATAATAATAATAATAATAATAATATAATGTAACAGTGTATCACATAATGTTTATCTAGCACATGTTTAAAGATGTGAGTTTCAGGTGCTTTCTCAGTATAGTATGAAAACATTTGGGTGAGGTAGGGGTATTTCTGACATAATCATTGATAAATTTTAATATTTGGATCAAGCTGGCAGCTTGATAGACATAAACAGATTTCAAAATGCTTAAAACTACTGCTCAGTTTCCAAAGAGTTACTTTGACTTTAGAAAAGAAAATTCATATTTTTTCTAACTGACAATCATACGGAAAAAATAATTATGTTCTAATCTTGTTGCACCAACCAAGATTGTGAAAGCCAATTTCTTCCTTTTTTTTCGTTGCTATGCCTGGTTCTCTCATTCTGACATCTTAGGGACTGAACTAGGATGGCTTTCTCTTTACAACTGTCCAAAGTGAGCAGCTTAATAAACCCTCTTGTTAAATCAACTTCATCGAAGTAGTATAAACAAAAATTGCCATCCCAACAGAAATTTGGAAACATCTTTTCTTGATGTGTACACTGAATCCCTACAGGTACCCTGAGATTTGGGATGGGAACATTTCAGTGCTGAGACCTGGGCTGAAAATATAAGCAGTAGAAAGAACAAAATAAGCACAGGCAATAAGGGCGCTCATGACATTGGCTTAGCTTTGCGTTTTGTGCTGTGCATTGAACTTGGCAAACTGACTGTATAAAAGCTTTTTATGCGTTCCATTTGAGGTAGTCATTTCAATTCTGATTTCTTCTAAATAACAGTAATATACAGTGAAGTGATGACTACTGCTTAGATACCATGTGCTTTAGCACATTTTAACAGATTGGTTATCCTGTCCCATGATGGCTTTATCTGTTAAGTCCTCTTCTGCATAAGTTTACAGCATGTACTGTTCTTTTCCCCCAGTAGATGCCTCTTGAGTACATACGTGTATACCAGCAAGCTACACAAATACTCTACTATAACTCCCACAAGCTGAAGATTTCAAGATGCAGCCACTTGAAACAAACACCTAAAGATAACCTCTTCAAAGAAAATGCAGACTCCCATCTCAACACAAGTAAGGGGACTAATTCTCAGAGTCAACATTTATTAGGGAAGAAGTCTGTGGTTATAGTGAGGAATTCTGTTAGAGGCAGTTAATCACACCTGACAGGCCAGACCTTTACAAAGGGAAAGGTCCACTTATATCCACACACGTAAACTGTTCTTCAGAGAAACTGACCTATAGTCAAGAAAAAAGTCTAGCTTTGTTTTCACAACAGGCACAAATACATTTAACCTATACAATTTGAGTGGGCAACGCATATATTGGCCAGAAACCTGACAGTGGAACGTTCAAATTATAGACACTATTTCCATATGATGAATCGAGAGTAAGTCAGCAAAGTGACAGCTGAATATTAGGAGAACTTCTTAAGGTGCACTTAAATACTGCAAGAGTCAAAATCCATCTTGTCACTCTGCAATTTAAAACTTCCTTCCCAATGAGTGTTTTAAATGTAACTAAACATTGTAATATCTGCACAATATTTCAAATCATTCATTAACAGAGACATTATCCTGAATGACTGCATAGAAATTTCAGAGATAGCTACCCTGAGCTTGTGAGATGGGTGGTTAAAGTATTTGCTGCCAAACCCAATCACTGGAGTTTGAACCATGTGATCCATATGGTGGAGAGAATCAACTCCTATGAGTTGTCATTTGACTTCTGCATATGCACCACTACACACACACATACATACATACATACATACATACATACATACACGTACACATAATCGTGAACACATAAAAAATAAATAAAATTTTAAAAATTTAAAGGAGGTAAATCCTAAGAAGATGGACTCACCCACAGGAAAGTTTAAGAATCTAATTTAAGTATATTTGTAGAAGTAATAATTTTGCAGCATGTTAATTTTGCTTCCACTCTAATCTTCCTCTATGAACAAATGAAATTTAAATTATTTCCACTAATGTCTCCACAAAAAATACTCAATAAAAACTTTGGACTAGATAAATGAATATGCTGAAACATATGGAACATTCAGTAGTACCAATATATCTGGTGTGACTGTGGACTTGTACACCACGAGCAGCTGTGCTAACAGATATATTTAATATAAAGTGCTGAAATTCTTGCAATATTTTATGAAAAACAAATGTTTATTATTTTGATATCTATGAATAAAATATTTCAAAATTCCACAAAGTGGAACCAAAGAGTTTTAGACATCTAGCTCCTGTATCTATTATTCACGGCAGCAATGTCTACTTTTTGTCCTCAAGTCTTTGATGATCAACAGTAGCTTTTGCAAATTGCTCACACTTTCACTCTTGAGCATTTGTCTTATAAAGAAACAATCTGCTGTGTGTCCTAGGGAAATTTATGAAACAGATGTTAGTCAATCCTTGCATAATTACACTTTTCCCAGCTTTCCAAATAGATGGGAAGAAGAGTATAAAATTTTAAATATAAATTCATAAAAATAATTAATGTTTTGGTATATGAAGACATAATTCCTTTTTTAAATGGCTCAGAGCAGTAAGTTCACTCCATTCAATCTGCAGAAATGGTTTCCTCAGGAAATTCTCCATCATTTATTTGTTCAATAGTGGAGGATGCTTGAATAAGCCAATGATGGACAGCAGTTTCTGGGATTCAAGTCATAGACTCATGACTAGCTTGTAACATGGACATAAAAGTAAGTAGTCTTTACTTCTTTTCTAGAAATAAAATATAATACTGAGATGAAGACCAGAAGCTATGAATTTAAACTCAATAGTTTAGTTTTCTATGCACCTATAATCTTAATGCTTATTTGCATACATTTCTCTGCCAACTACCTTCTCTTCTTCTCCCTTGAAAACAGAATCTTGAAATGCAAATGACAGATATTAGGAGGGACATTTAAATTTTCAACCTCAAACACAGTTTTTGTATAGTAGTTCCTTGAAACTTACAACCTTGAGATTGTAAGGCCAGAGCAAGTCTCTCATCCAAAGCATTTTTAAAAATACTAAACCTGCGAATATATGCTGGGACAGGGATTAGAAATAGAGACACTCTTATACCTTTGCTTCTTCCTTTATTGCCCATACTGGTCCTGTGAAGCATGGTGATAAAGAAGATGACAATAGGATGCTTCATTCAACTCAGAGTTACAGAGAACTGAGAGTACCTACCAATAGATATTGCTACATTGCCATACTGTTTGTTATGGGTTAGTTATGAAATGTATCTCCAAATATTGTACAATGAAGATTTAGGTTTTAGGCAGCTGTGTGAAGAGGTGATATTTGGGGGAGGTGAGCAGGTCACAAGGTCTCTGACCTCATCAGTGGAGTGATCTGTAATAGAGTCATAACTTGATGAGTTACAGAGAAGTGATAGAAAATTTGGAAGGCAGGTACAACTTACAGGAGATGGATCACTGAGAAGATGCTCTACAAAGATTTATTTTGTTTTGGTCCCTTTCTCATTTTTTAAATACTTTATTTACATTTCAAATGTTTCTCCCTTTCCAAATCGCCCCTTTGGAACCCCCATATCCCCTCAGCCCTCCCCCTGCCTCTGAGGGTATTTCCCCACCCACCCACCCACCCACTCTCGTCTTCCCTCCTTGGCATTCTCCTATCCTGTGACTTGAATATGATTCTGAGTTGCCTCTGAAGTCCAAGAAAAATAGTGAGTTCTACTTTTCACATGCACCCTGCTCTCCCTTCGAGACCTGCCACAGCACTTCATAGAAAAGGGTTCTTTTCCACAATGTGTAAACTAATGTCAACAATATTCTTTGTAAGGCTTTAAATACAGCTACCTCCCATATCTTGGCTTGTTCTCTGTACTGGCTGGTTTTGTGTGTCAACTTGCCACAGGCTGGAGTTATCACAGAGAAGGGAGCTTCAGTTGAGGAAGTGTCTTCATGAGATCTAGCTGTAAAGCATTTTCTTAATTAGTGATCAAGGGGAGGAGGGCCCCTTGTGGGTGGTACCATCCCTGGGCTGGTAGTCCTGGGTTCTATAAGAAAGCAAGCTGAGCAAACCAGAAAAACAAGCCAGTAAGAAACATCCTTCCATGGCCTCTGCATCAGCTCCTGCTTCTCGACCTGCTTAAGTTACAGTCCTGACTTCCTTTGGTGAAAAACCACAATGTGGAAGTATAAGCTGAATAAACCCTTTCCTCCCCAACTTGCTTCTTGGTCATGATGTTTGTACAGGAATAGAAACCCTGACTAACACATCTTCCTAACATCTTTCAAAGATCATTCCCTAAGAGGACAATATTCAAAAAAAATCCTGATTTTGCTTGCAAGGCAATCACTTCAACACTATAGTTCCTCTTTTTCTACATTTTAAAACAAATTTATTTTTCAGTAAATTTCACTTACATACTAGATCATGTCTGTAATTCTAACACTTGAAAGACTAAAGAAGAAGGTAGAGAGTTCAAAACTAGCCTTGGCTACATAGGAAGACTACATTTGAAAGAGGCACATCCTTTCCACTTATCATTTAGAGTCTGACATTGCATCATTTTATAAGGGTCAACATAAGGCAATACCAAAATAATAACAGCCAATGCTATTTTATGAAAACAACAACCTGCGATGCATCAGACATAGTGTCATTAATCATTATACTGAGTGAGGAATGCCCAGGCTCTGCATAATTGTATATAGTCTGGGAGTTCTCATTTAGTCCTTTCGAATTCTGTTCATAAATTATAGTTTGTGAAATTAATTTCTGGATTAGAATGTCTCACATATATAACTGTATACCAATATGTACATATATGTGTTATATTATAAGCATATTTATATGTAAATATAAGTAAATACATATATATATTCCTAACTGAATTTTAAAAAATAGACAAGTTTCAGGGATATTAACTCATATCTATTTTGCTTTAAACAACACACAAATTCCCTGAGAGTTTTGGAGATTTAATGGAATCATAAAAGGTTCATTATACATATTTCTTCCACAGGTCAAATATAAAAGTGACAGCTGATCTCATAGAAGCTGAGAGGAGGACGGTGGCTGTCCGAGGAGAAGACAGTAGAGAAAAAGTGTGATAGTGCTGGTATTGCTAAGCTATTGTGTTACACGAGAAGAAAACATTGCAGTGGGCCATTGAAAGAGAATCTAGAAGAAAGGATATCGACTAGCTTTACTATGACAAAAATGGTAATATTAAGAATAAATGTCAGAGTGAGTAGATATTATCAAGGCATCACCCAACGTACTCATGAATTGAGTCCCATATAGTAAATATACAGTAAACACAGCTTTTGGGTTTGGTGTCAGTTAAAAATAAAATTTGACTTAAATTTATTAGTTTCATAACAAACTAACATGTCTCTTTTAAACATGCAATCATCCTTCTTCCTTCCCATCACATGATGACACAGAACCAAATGATAAACTTGAGAACCTCAGCTGCCCACATCATCCCCACACTCCCGGGTCTAGTTAAGGTCTTACGGCTTGTACATAACCCTGACAAGGTGAGTGTCACAGATCCTTGATCCCCTGTAATGATGTTCCAGGAAGGCTCAGCTCAGATTGTTCAACTCACTAAAAATCCCAGCTTGGTGAGTTCCTCAGAATATCTAAAATATTTCCACTTAAAACAATACAAGAGGTCTAAGAAATTGCAGTTGTTGACATTTAAATATTTTTTTCCCAAATATGCACAACTAGTGTTCAAAGTGTCACAGTCATGTATGCTCTAGCACAGCCACCTGAAGTTTTGGGTTTCCACCCATAATTACCAAATAAGCCTGCTTCTTTTCCCCTCAGCTATAAGCTTAGAGTATTTTCTTGTCAGCATCTGTGGTGTTCTCTGATGAAACTGAGTGATTACTTTTGTATTTTAGTACAGATTACAATCTACAGACTTTCTGTAGCTCTGGTCTTTTCAAATGTATCTGAATAGGATTCATTCACATTATACAAAGAGAAATAAATATGACAGCTAGGCAGCTGTACTTCTCAGTAAATACAAGATGCTTCTTACACATGGAACTGACTTAGAAATTCTGAAGAAATTTTATTTTGACAATTTTTGATGTTGTGCTTGCAATTTTTTTAAATTGTGACTAAACGAACTTGTTTCCACTTGCACATACAATAGATGGGTGAATACTGCTATTATCTATCTACCTATTTTTATGTACTTTGTATCATTTTTTAATTTTTCCCGCTTTTCCCTCACCCAATCTCTCCTTGTATTTTTTAGGATACATGTTTCACATTGATGTGAACATGTCTAATTTTAAGAGGTAAAACTTTTCTTACGTAGTTTGAGTAAAGCTTCGGAATGGTTGCAGTGCTCAAATTGTGAGGTTTTTTTATATGCCACTGAACAATTTCTATATAGTTTGAATCTCACTCACTTTTAAATTTATCATGGACAAATAGCAAGCCTTTTCAACCATCAACATATGGTTGAATGGATGAATTTGAGCCTTTTTATTCCCCAAAGTGCAAAAGTCATACATATTTTATTATGAGCATAGATGAAAATCTTTATCTTGAATACAGGTAGAGATTTATTAACCTTCAGCTGTGAGGTGCCCAGATGGTGCAGCAGACCTGAAATTTCTTTTTTCCATACTCAGCATCTCTTCATGAACCTGCTAAAATCACCACTTCTGATGATTGTACCATGCTTTCATTTTAGAGCTATCTTGTCAACTAAACCCAAGTCCTTTGAATCATACAGTTGTTTCTCAAAACCATACTCAGTCTATTCATTGGAATGCTCTGTTCATTTTTTATTTACCTCAACAATATGGCTGATTAAATAAGATCTGTAAAATGATGATGTGATAAGGTTGAAGGGGCCCTAGTCCTGGACAAAGAACTAAAGGCAACTAATGACTTATGAGAGATGGAGTATTAATATCTCTCAGAATGAGCCTTATGATTGGTTGTTCAATATAAAATGGTAAGCTCTACTATGCTGTATGGACAAGCCAAGCTAAATGAATTCAGTAGATTATATGTATGTGTTTCTGCATTTGTGTGTGTGTGTCTGTCTGTCTATGTGTATCTATAAAACAGAATAATCAAGAAGAGGTCATTAATTTGAGAAAGTGAGAGGAGAGCATAAAAAAGTTTAGTGGAAGGGAAGTAGAGATGTGTTATTATATTTTAATTAAATTTTAATTTTTAAAAAGTTTAATAAAAAGTTTCTCTTCCACCATGACAATTATGCAGGTTGTAATTACAATAGTAAGTGTTCTTCCTCCTAAGATGTATCTTTAAATGTTCTCCTGCACCAGGATTGCTTTTGGTAGAACTATCTTCTCAAAGACAGTTCTTAATCTGGTCTATTGTCAAGAAGAAACATCATGATCAATGTAACTTAGATAAAAGAAAGTATTTAATTGAGGGCTTGCTTATGGCTTTAGAGGGCTATTTCATGATCATCATGGCAGGAAGTAGACAGGCATGTTGCTAGAGCAGTAGGTGAGTAGATTCTGATCTGAGGGCAATAGGCTGACAAAGGAAGTCTTCTAGCTTGAGCTTTGGAAACCTCAAAGCCAGTGACACATCTCTTTCAACAAGGCTACAACTACTAATCCTTCATGAACAGTTCAACTAACTAAGGACCATGTATTCAAATGTATGAACCTGTAAGATCTCATTCAAACAATCATCATGCTCCTTGACAAGACTTAAAATCTTCTTCATACTTCTGCATTAACTAAGTTCTAGTTTCCCAAGCTGTATAATACTATCATTTATCCCTACATACAGATGCAGGCATTCTAACTTGTATATCAACTTGCATGAACTGCATGTACCCCTGGCCAGAAAATTCTGGATTTAAGTTATTCTTCGTAGGTTTAGTCTGCATAAAGAAGAGGGCTGCATTACTGAGAGGGATCAAAACTCTGAGATAGCTCTCCAGAACAAGTGAAGCCATCTTCACAAAAACAACTGGCAATATATTGCATCCCTGAAAATGGGCCATTTAGTATAGCCATCCCATAGTTATTGAGAAAAACTGCCTCTGACTTGTTTCAGTTTAGATTTCTAGCTAAGCCAGCTTTGTAAACATTGTAGACAGAGGTTCAAAACTCAGTTCTGTGCTTTCTGAACTATAGAATCTGTGTTTGAAGAGGTATAGACCTAAGTTCTCACATCTTTATCACGTCCCACCAGTTCTGTCACATGAATTTCGATACAAACTTGCCATCACTCTGTCCCTAGATTTCACTATTCATTCAGTTTAAATTCATTCAGCTTCTTCTTCAACACCCTGAAACCACCAACCTTACCCAAGACTACATTACCTAGATTTACTCTCACTTTTTACCTAAAAAGCACATTGCAAAATTCACACATGACTTGCACATCTGGATAGAGGTTTCTCTTCTCATACTTCCTGAATATTTTTAATAACTTTCTAGGACACAATCAATTTTGGTCAAATCTTGTAAGATTTTTTACTTTAAAAAATAGTGCCTGCAGAGAAGAAAAAGAAGCAAATGTTTTGGGACTTGAACTGGAGTCATGCTGCAAACCAAACCTAAATTTAAATTTCTACTGCAGCTGTGTTTGATTATCAGACAGTTTCACTATATATCCCAGGAAAGAGAGGAAATGGAAGGAGAAAAGGGAGCAGGAAAGAAGTAAAAAGAAAGCTAGTTGAAACAATGAAGAAGAGGAGGAAAGGTGGAGTGAGCATATTTCGTTTCAATTTTTGTCTTGTTGATCTCCAAAGTCTTTGAGGAGAAAGGAATCTAATAAATAAATCTATTTGTACACAATGTTAATAAGCACAAAATACATTGAACTATAAGCAAATAAAACCTCTATATTTTTTCTATATGCAAGTTCAGATGAAACCAACTGTGGGACAGCAATGTGCTGCACTAAGCCTGCTAGTGCTCCATGTAACTCAAAGTCCTACAGGATGGTATCAGCCTGTTAAAATCAGGACCATGTTTCTTAAGCTCAGTGGTATGCTGCTACAGTGAATAACTTCTTGAGAGGACTTGAAATGGCCCGACCTCACAAAAATTAAAGTGACAGACTCAGTGCATGTATACTGAGGATGACAAGGCCTCCCATCTGTAAGATAAAATGTCCACCACTGAGTTAAAATAGAAGTCCTACATCTGCCCATGTTGATGTTAAAGCAGTTTTTTTCTGACTTTTGAACTTTGTGCTGAATATTCACATACCATGGACATGACCCCAGGAGAACAATGGAACTCTCATAAAGTCAGAGCAAAGGCTGGAAGGTTTCCTAAGCTCTCTAGTATTGTTTGAACTTAAGGCTTATGAACATTTTAAATCACAGAATGTTAAACCCCAGTGTTTCAGTTACTACACCCAAACACCTGGCTATTCAATAACAGCTTGAAGACAACAGCTTATACTTGCTGACTCTCAAGTCCTTTCTGTCTCATTCTATGTGCCTATTGCTGTGGTGTGAATGTCCACTCTGAAACCCCTGATGACATTCAGTTGTTACTGCAATAGCTATATGAAGCTGGATCTTGGAGACACTATTAGACTGTGAGAGCTCTGCTGGCATAAATAGATTAGGGTTGTTTTTTCACGGGATCAGGCTGATTATTGGTAGATAAGATGAATGGATCCTATTTCTCTTCTCTGCATCACAGGCTTTTCTGTCTCCCACCATGTTACAATACAGCAACAAGCTTGGCCATTTGCTGTCCCAACTCCAGAAACAGTAGGTCACACAGACCCTGCATGCCTTTATGAACTATAGTCAGTAGTTCAGTTACCATTGCGCATAATGGACTAAGATACATAATTATATTCCAATAGACATGTGGAAGTATCTACCTTGACTTAGATCATTATGCATTGGAAAGTAATTGTTTGAGGTGCAGTACAGAAATAAAGCAATCTGGACTACCACAAAGAAAGAACGAACATTTCTGCCAATCTGTATTACCTTCATGTGGAACTTTCTGGGGCTGTCTTCCTGCTGGGTAGGTCCATCCCTATGGGGTTCAGCATACACACATCTTAGCTAAGTGTACTTGCCTATAGGAGGTCCTCCTGCAGTTGTCTAGGCCTATCCTAATTCAATTTCAGTATAAAATGGTGGCTTGACTAGGATACCATAGGTCTTCCAGGAACAGACCAAGTTTTGTTACATTGCTTGCTTTCTTGACCATGGCAAGTTCTTAAAAAGAACCTTCCAATATTATATTTTTAATTAGATATAAGTGAATAAAAAATCCCTTGGAAAGTAAATCTATAGAATTGTAGCAATTTTAGCACTGTGAATGAGTTATTTTTATTGCATGCATTTATGATCTTAAGACTAAAAATAAAATACTTGATTATAAGTTTTAGGGGTTGTATTTTTTTAATTTGGGCAATAATTTCAATATCTACTTTAATTATTATAAAAATTGAAGAAATACATTGCTGTCAAAGTGATCCTATTTTCCAAATTAAATGCTTTCAAAAAATTGTATTATATATAATTTTTAAGTAAGATATTCCATGTCCACTTTCAGAAAAAAGGACAAAATGTTTAGTGCCTGTCAGTGCTTATCTCTGATAACTATACATTCACACAGCATTAAATTATATATGGAAATTCTTTTAACATATTAACCTACAATTATAAAGAGAGTCCTCATTTTAAGGTCAACTTTTCTGTAATTACCATGATCTGGTTCAGCAAAAGGCCACTTGGGTTCAATGAAGTACAGCAAGATGCTGTCAGCAAACAACTTTTGGGGAAAATAATCTATTAAAAATACAAGAGGTGAGCAATGCCTGGACTGGTAAATTGGATCTTTAGTCATGAGCTACTTTAAATGGTTCGGTGAGAAACCTGAGCAAATTAGAATGGGAGCTTTGTTCACAATGTGGAGCATTTCCAAAGTTCTTTGGCATGCCGGGGTCTCTCAACAGTTTCATGCATTTCGTTTTAATTGTCACAGAATTAGTATCCAAAGAGCACAGCTGTTATAAAAAGAACCAGTAAATCATCTGCAAGAGAGCATGCTTCCCAATTCTCTCTAATCATTTGCATTCCGTACCTCACTTTTAATAGTGGCAAGGAATCTAAAACCATGACCAGGAAACCAAAGCCCTTTACTGTACACTCTACCCTGAGCACTCTGCCTGCAAATAGGTGATCTTCCACATGGATGCTACAGGCAACACATTGCCACATTCTTGAATGACACAATATGGGGAATATTAACAGCTTAAATTCCTCAAAGCAACATTCATAGATGATGAGCAAAACAGTTCATCTTTTGATAAATACACACTAAATCATATTCTGTTATGATCACTTGAAACCATGCCATCATGTGTGTATGTTTACTAAAACAGTAACAAATTTTACTATTTGTTCTGGAGATCTACTGTGAGTTGCTGTCTATGGAGCAAGGTGGAAGATAGAAGCTTTTATATATATTCAGTTCATGGCCATGGAACACACTCAAGTGCCTGACTTTAGGAAGAATCCCAGGAATCCTGTTCAGATCTCTAACTGGTGTACCTTATGGTCACAGACTTGTCCTAATCCAGATCCAACATACCATAAGATTAGTTTAAATAATATTTTTAAAATTAATCTTCGCTTTTAAAATTATGTCCCTTTTTATTAAGTTGGAATCTGACGAAAAGCTAATGGGATAAAAGCTTTTATATAATAAACATGAATTATTGCTCTGAATAGTACCTAAAGAAAGTGTTTTATCTTGAAATATTGAGTTGTCCATTTTTCTTGAGTGAAAAGGGTTACAAGAAAATTTGGAACCCATTAGAGGTAAGAGGAAAAAAATGTCTTTTTTAAAAAAAATATGTGGTTTAGGGAAGCAGAAGAGATTAATGAGCAAATATGGAGAAGTCCTTTCTTCCCAATGAATCATTAACACAATGCATGTTCTGATTTGCCCATTTGGCAAAGCTGAAATAGAAACCATGGCCAAGTCCAGCCTCAGGGAAAAGCTCTACTTGGAAACTGTGAAAAGGGAAGAGACAGCATGAAATGAGCATGTGCTTGCTTTTAGGTGAGATCAGGTACAATCAGGGTGGCACGACCCCTGGTAGGTGAGCATGTTTTATTTGCTAAGGAACCCTGTAGGATAATCAGAAAATTAGAATGCTTATTAGCTAAAGGCATGATGTTTGGGTCAATTATGGCCTAGCTTGTGGTGACTTCTGTCCCAAACTAAGAATGTCCTAAGAGATATAAAAGTAAAATAGCATTTTATAGGGTTTCTTAAGATGGGACTTGGAGGTGAAGGCCCTGTTAAAATTCCTAGTTTGATTTCATCTTTAATTATATGATGCATACTGCAAATGCTGATTTTTATTCTTCTTTTATATGCAACACTGAAAAGAGTCATTGGTACATACAGCCCAGTCTACTACTTTTCAAGGTGTGCTGTTGACTTTGTAAAGTTCTGTGGCAACTCCAGAATCTGTGTATGTGAGTGCACATATGTGCATGTACATTTGAGTGTGTATATAAATACGTATGAGTGTGTGATTGAAAGAAAAAAGATATACAAACAAGACAACCAAGAGAGACATGTCGAAGTCAGACCAGAGAGAAAGTAAAAATTTTGAGTATATTGACATTCTCCCTGTTTAGGCTGAATAGCATAAGCTCTAGTCAACTAATAACTCAATTCTATTAAGGATTAGTGAACTGATTAAATCATAACCTGAATCTTATTTTCCACGTGCCCTTACTGGGAACTTAACTAAAGGTCAGGCCATCGGTTTCATTAGACCCCACACCTGTAGAAATGCTATGTAAGCAGCTATCAGACAATAGGTTCTAGTGGGTGGACAAATGCCCTGCCTCTAGGAGAAGGAAAGAGATAGAGTATTAACAGCATGGAACACTTCTCAGGATGCCAGAAGAGCCTTTCAGACAGACGCTAGCCTCTCTCTCTCCATTATGCCAGGAGAAAGCTGGGGTCACAGATCTTCACTGTGAGGCTCTTCAGGTTTCTGCATAAGTCACTGCATCATAATATTTAAGCTGCTTGTCTTTTTTTCCCCCTAATTGCACTTAGCACCTTGAGTTACACAGTTGAAAATGTATGGGCTCCAGACCTTTGAGGAGTCACAAGGAAAATGTCAAATCCTCATAACCAAATGACCCCTTCTTGCCTCTCAGTCTACATGGCAAATCATTCATATTTCCTTCCATGGAAGCTATGCTCCCCTCACTTTTCCTTCTAGCTGAAGATGAGGATTAGAAGACATTTATTTTATAAAAACTCAGTGCTTGTCTTGACATGTTTCACACATGATACAAGCATTTTACAGAATGAATGAAGGAATGAAAGAAGGGTAGACAAAGGAAGGGAAAGAGGGAGAGAGGAAGGGAGGAAGGCAAAATAGATCAACTCTTCCATTCCTAAAGGGCAAAGGGATATAGAGAAACATAAGAGATGTGTCATTTTCTACTAAGATGTATGACTCATCAGTGGCATGAGATCCCTGCTTGTATGGATTTCCACCTCAGCAGCAATTGACCCTATAACCTGGGATATCTTAGTTCCCTAAACATGACTAAAATGAAATTTTGGAATAGACATTACCCGAATACCTCCTATGGAAGGTGCTATATGTGAGAAGAGTTTTGTTTTAAAAAGACTCAAGGGCAATAGAGAAGAAATATGTGTAGATGAACATGTTTTGAGTCTTACACTCTGTGTTCAAGGGGTACTTTTGGGATGATTAATGACCTCAACAAAGCAGCCAAGCTAAAAAGTCTAGCTATATTGACCCACTAAATCATTTTTAAAAGGGGAAAGTTTAAAATCAAGTTCTTTGCACTCAAACATGAATCATACTCCAAAGACTGTTACTTAGGAATATCTGTAGCCTATACTTCTTCACTAGTTTTCATATACAAAGTCACCCAGAATAGATAAGCATTGTGTGGTTTGAAATAAGCATCATTTATATATTAATTGATTTATTACTCTTTTCCAAAATGTGAGCCATAACACCAAGGATAAGCATTACCACACAGAGAAACCTGAGTTCAGTGAGATCTTTTGGGAGAAAAGACTTTACCACAAGACTACAGAGAAGAGTGATTTATGATTGTCAGTCTTGTAGTTTATAATGTGTGGTATGTTACTGGTGTTTGTATGATTTTAAAAGTTTTTTGCCTTCCCTGCCTTCATCTACCAAACTTCTTACCAGCCTTCCAGACTCAGCAGATGCATCATTACCATAAGGAAGCTCTCCTCCATCCCCTATACTCCTACATACTGGTCTAAGTCCCTCTATTTTCAAAAAACAAAACCGAAAGACAACCAACAAACAAAAAAACGCTAGCTATTTCTTTTTTCTCCATTTCTATGGAGTTGGTCTCCAGCACATAAAAGGAGTTTCCAGAAAATTAAACTCCACATTCCCTGGAACATGGCAACTGTTCCATCAGTGCTGAGTTAGCACATTCTGGGAGCTGGAGATCAACTCTTATGGAAACAGTGTCAAATAAAACTAAGAAAATGCAAAATGCAAAATTAATTAATTGATTAATTAATTAAACCTTGCCCAGCAATATTGCTAAAACAATGGTATTTTTGTACTTTTTTTCTCTCATATTGCTTTGTTTGGACCTCTTTTTCTTATGGATCTTTTCTGTGTGTATTATGGTTTTTAATTTTAGATTTTAATAATTTTGGTTGGTGTGTGTGTGTGTGTGTGTGTGTGTGTGTGTGTGCATGCATGTGTTTCTTAAACTTTTTTGTTTTGTTTTGTTTTTATAGTTTCTTTGCTTTTTGGTTTCCTGTTTGTTTGAGTCGGACATGGAATTGGGTGGATGGGTGTCTGAGAACAATTAGGGAATGAGAAACCATGATTAGAGAATATATTTTATTAAAAGCATGTGTTTTGAATAAAATATAGGGGAAAATGTGGTTTACAGGAGATATTTAGTATAGTGAAAGAGTTACACTAAGAAAATAACACATAGAACTATTGTTTTAATATGGATTTTGTCACTGGGGCAAAACACTGTAGATTTAAACAATTTAGGAAGATGAAAGACTTGTTTTGGTTCACAGTTATAAGATGTCCATCTCTAATGAATGGGCAATTTTGTTTCAAGACATGGGAAACAATCTTGGTGGCAAGAATATATTAAATTCAAGCTGGTTAGCTCATGGAGGCTGGGAAGAAAAGAGGACCACACCTAACTTTCTGCAACTGAACTCCACCCCTTAAAGTTTTCATGAGCTTCTCTAGCATCCAGGGTAGGAATCCAGCCTTTAGAACACTGCATTTGAGGAACATGTAAGCTATAGACTATAACTACCTCCATTCCCTCTAGTCATCAATGAGTATTTGCTAATAACTTCTAGAATTTAGAGTAGCACACTAATTACATACACACACACACACACACACACACACACACATAAACCCACATCATTTATAACTAAAATTACACTAGGACATGTAAGAAAATAATGTGACATTTTAAATGATGAGAATATGATAAAAGCAATAAGGAAAACATCCATCTATATATTAATAAATTATAACCCCTAAGTATAACTAACATAAAAATCTTCATTTAAGAGTTATGTGAATTTTAGCATAAAATTCAACTTAATAAAGAAAGCAATACTTGTGGTGATGCCCAGAGACATTCCTTTGGTAAATTGTCATCATCATCCAAAGCTACAACTGTTGTGAGATGTTTATTCCCCTCCAAAGATGTCATCTATCCCTCATCATCAGTTTCCAAAGACAAGCCAAATACCAAGCACAAAAATTCACCTGAAGATCTATAAGTCCACTGTGCTATTTTTAGACCATTAATGACCAGTTACTAGGTAGAGTGTCAATGGCCACAAAAGCAGCTTCAGTGAAAATTCTTCACCAAGTGTGAATGATGGCTTTACTAGAACCTTATGGGTGGAGCTCCTTTCAGTTAACCTTCCCCATCCTGTATCCTATATAACATATCTGGAAACTCCTGAAGCCATGTACATTTAGAACAGAATTATATATAAATGTCAAAGAGAAGGAAAGAAATCTCAAGTAAGGGTGCACCAATGCATCAAGTTTCATTCTGTAAGGAAATATCAAGTCATCAAGCCAATGTCTGGGATGGACACTTGCAAGCAGGCACAGCTGTCTGATGAAGATGGTGACTGTTTCACTCATAGGACCATATTCTACAATAACAACCAATTTTTTTTCTCTAATGTTGAATTGAGAGATACAGAAATGCTGAACACTATGTTATTCATTAGTTGGAATATATATCTTGCATTGGGAATTGATGAGGAACAGAGAGTGAAAGATAAATTAAGATTCTTTTATGCTATACCTTGTTCCTCCAATCCTAAGATTTCACCTGAGGAACACTCACTTTATCCAGGTAAGCACCTCTCCCACTCCCTGGAGGGTGGACTCTTATAACACCACATCTTTCTCAGATCCTCAGCAGAGTCATTTTTCTGGCAAAGGCTACTAAACTGAGTTGTTCTGTTTTCACTGAGTGTGAAACAGCCATGATTCTGCCTTCATCTGACTCCCATCACAGAAGAGCACTGACCCATAGCAAAAGAAGGCAATTACAGCAGCATGAGCAAGAGGAGAGACCTTTTCTTTTCGAACAGTGTTGCACTATAAGTAGTGTCTAAAAAGCATTTTCTTTACAAAAGATAAATAATAAATCAAAACTTATTGTCTGATTCACAACTCTGGTAGTACATAATCAAAGCTGGCAGTTTAACGACATGAAAGAACATTTGTTTGTGTACTCCAGAAAAGAGCTATGCCTTAGAAGTACAAAGTAAATATCTCATTTCCAACATTTCTCATGTATTCATTTATTTATCAGACCCGCCATGCTTCAATTATATCGAGAAACTATGAGAAGTTAGTGTAAGCCTCTCCGGGCTTTAAGCAATGAATTACACAGAAATACAACTTATGTTAGATACAGGGGAAGGATAAAATCCTGAATGAATGTATATTGTTGACATAAGCATAGATATGTCAAGAACCCAATATCCCAGATTGATGAAAATAAGAAGGCCTTCCCTGGTCAGGTTTAGGCAAAGTGCAAAGGCTTCCCCTGATTTAAGTATATATGTTGCCAATGTGTGCACTGACAACCATAACTCCTTCCTCCTGGATGACTGCAGCCCCAGTCTGTTCTACTACAAAGACATGCTACAGAGATTTTCTAACCAGTCTCCTCCTTAAGTTGTATATAATAAACCTGTCTCCCCATTAAACTGAAGATAAACATGTGAAGAAGATAAAGATGCTGTCAGTGTATCTCCATTAAAGCACACTACCCACCCAATCCCTGTATAAATGTCTGTCATTTCTTCAATCCCTGTCTAACCAGTCAGGTCAATCACTAAGTGGTGCACTTCATAGCTTATAAAATAAGGGTTAGAACTGTTTCCACAAATTCAAGATAGAAAGAAAGAATCTCCTTTGTCTAACGCTATTACACTGATACCTAAAAGAAAGGCAGGGAGCATTATTTGCTTTGCTAGAGGAAGTAGCATGTTGGATGGATCAGGAAAAGAAGAACATGGGGAACTGTTGGAAAGTAGAGATAAGGTACACTAGACCAAAGAGGATGAAGTAGAGAGGCAGACAGACAGTACAAGCCCTGCTAGAGAATGAAAAGCACTATAGCCATTTCCAGGAAAGTTTTAGGAAAGGAGCTGCAGCTCATTGGAATCAAAACTAAGCATTTAATCACATGATCCCATGTGGCTACCATGTCAAAAACAAAAGGAAATGGAACAGTCTGCTCACCAGGTGATGGCAAATACACACCAAAAGGAATTAGCTACAGCAAGCTGCAATGAAGGATGGAGAAAGTCAAGCCATTAGAGAGCTCTTTGAAGGTAATGGCTAAAAGATTTGCTGAGGAGTCTGGGAAGAATGATGAAGTCAAGGTAGTCAGACTTCTGTCATGAATACCTGGATGGATAGAAATGTTACAGGTGGAAAAAACTGTGAGTTACTGAAATGGATAGAAGGAAGAAAAGGCAAAGACCAGTACCCCAGGAACCTTGGGAGAACAAACAGGAAGCAGCAACCTGCTACTTAGATCTGAAAGTCAGAGGAAGTCTGGACCATAGAAACGTTAAACAGCTTTCGACACATAAGTGGACATCAAAGGGACATAGTTATTTTCTCTCTTATTGCTGTGAGTGAGATAGATTTACAATTCTCAAGTAGTTTCACACTAAACTGAAAAGCCAAGGTTTCAGTCACAAGAGATTAATGTAATGTCTTGGTGCTGTTTTGGAGATGATAATTATATTAACTATAAAATACAGTCTTTATTCATTCCAGGAAGCAATTACCATGTATATGAGATTATGCATTCAGAGATGTTTTCAGATATAAGTTAGATAATGTTTCTTCTAAACAATTATCAGGGTAGCATTTGCACTTTCTACCTCATTCAACTTCCTTATAAACTAGTAGACATGTTTCAACCCAACCTCATGTCATTTATCAGGAGTTCCTCTATAGCATTTAGTTATATCCCAACTGAAACTGAGAGTAAACATTCTAACATCTACTCTGTGAACAAGTACTCATATATCTGTGTGTCTCCACACTTTATTTTTCTGTTCTCTAAGAAAAATAAAGAGTTGAAGCTGTGGGTGGTATGGCATGGATCATAACAAGCAAGAAGAAAAAGGAAATTAGCCTAGTGAAAGCCAGAAATGCTATTTGCAATGACTTGATGTACTCTTGAAGACTAAACAAAATACATATCAACTTAATCCTTTGGTGATAAAGTTAGGCAAACATGGAATATCTTTATACATAGAGGGGTGTGCGTACACAGAATTGTGATGGGTGCATTAGCATATTTTCTATCACTGCAACTAAATGTGAAAGAAGGTAATTCATAAAAAATAAATGTCTATTCAGCTCATATTTCTGGAGACTTGCTGGCCCACGACTAAAAGAAACACCGGGTAAAATTTTACCTTCATGGGATTAGGGACTCTATAAAGTCCCAAGGCAGCTTGGAATATTTCACAGAAAGAGGAACATTCAGATAACCAGAATTTGAGTCTCACTGAAATACATGGAAGCTAGCATTGTCCAATAAAGCAGAAAAATAGAATCAGTGTTACTAAAGCATCTGCTTTATTCATAACATCCACCACCTGAAAAAACTTAAGTATCTATCCATGGAAAGATGATGTATAAATTATTATTCCTCACTAAAATTAATGAACTACAAATAGAATAATACTGTAATCAGAGAAAGAAACCAGGTATAACCTGTAGAATAAAACACAGAAATTCTTAGTGTGTAATATATTTATATGGACTTTCAGGACCAACATCACTAAAGTGTCACTAAGCATCATGACAACGGGGAAGGGCCATGATACATGGGAATCCAAGGACCAGATCATGTGACTGGAAGAACTCCTTTCAACCTCAAAAAGGTACTTAGAACTTCTTATCTCATGCAAGTCATATCTTTTTTCCATTTTTGTTTTAACCAATGATTTAAGTTTGTCATGTTTCACTCATTCATCTTATTTTGGAGGTTGTATTTTCTATGTTTTCTTTTAAGAGAAACATAGGGCTACAGAAATAATCTACAACACATTTTATAAACCATAGCAGAAAATATATTTCTGACTATGTTCTAAATATAGATAAATGTCATTAACTGGCTTTTATTACCTCCTCGGTACACCCTTGTTACTCAATCTTGTATGAAAGAATTTGAGTTATTGAGAAGACACAGATGAGGTCTTAAGCTACCATGCCTAAGAATCAACTCAGACACACAGCATTGAGATTTGGGATTATTTCTTCAAACAGACATATTTTCCTATGATACAAGGGTTCACTAAAACACACAATCTTACACTGCAAACTTATCAAAAGTACCCATACTTGAAATTGATGTTTACCAGGAACCCATTCAATTACATTACATAATGTCTTTTGTGCTAAAGCACAATACAAGCAGGAAACTCCTGACATTCAGCAATGTATGATTCCATTTATTTCTTTCAAGTTAGATAAGCTAAATTACATGTTCATTTATAACCAAGGTAATGTTCTATTTTGTTAAAAACTAAACATTGAACAGTTTGTCACAAAGGGAATGATGTGGTGAGCCTAAGAAGTTCAGAAAGAAGCTCATGAGGCAGATGTAATTTGTCATCATCAGATGTCCACTGTAATTGCTTCATGGCCTTACACTATCTTTGGTCTAATTTAAAATCAATTTGATTTAATTAGCATTTATTAAGTGCCCACAATACACCAAACATTAGGCTAGCAATTTAGAATGCAGACACTAGCTGACATATTGGATTTTAAAAATATTATGTAAGCGACTGCAAAAAACTATATTAAATAAAATGGCCTACATTCATATTTTATAAGATCAATTGTCTGAGAGAAAAACTCTGTCTAAATTAAGTCTCTTTTCCTAATGCAGAAGTATATACAATTAAATTGATGAGTCACATAAAGTTCTAAGGAAATATGGCTGCTGTAGTCAATCCTTTTTGTCCTCATTTACAATTAGAGGTCGATGGTACTGCACAGAGATAGATTCTTTAGATCTTTAAGTACAAAGTTCCATCCAGACTTTAAGATGTTGTACCAAGAGTGAATAATGATATAAAATGTCGCACTTTCACAGAGACCCATGGAGGCTACTCAGGGCACTAGAAGTACTAAAGCATAGCTAATATATTAGTCAGGGTTCCCTAGAGTAGCAGAAATTATAGAATGAAGCTCTATGTTTCTCTGTCTCTTTCTGTCACTCTGTGTCTCTGTCTCTTTTGTGTGTGTGTGTGTGTGTGTGTGTGAAAGTGACAGACAGACAGACACACAGAGAGAGAGAGAGAGAGAGAGAGAGAGAGAGAGAGAGAGAGAGAGAATGGGATTTATTGGAATGACTTATAGGCTGTGGTCCAACTAATCCAATAATTGCTACCTGTAAATGGAAAATCCAAGAACTCAGTAGTTGATCATTCCATGAGGCTGGATATTTCTGCTGATCTTCAGTAGACTTTGGAATTCTGAAGAAAAAGGCTCTAATGACAGTGAAGGAAATGATGTGCTAGTGAGGGCAAAAGAATGCAGGTAATGATATGAGCTTCCTCCTTCCATGTTTTATGTAGGCTTCCAGCAGAAGGTGTGGTCTATACTAGAGGTGGGCCTTTGCAGAGGAAAAAAATCTGGATTAAAAGAATGTCTTCCAACATAAAAGATCTCCATTACCACTTGAAATGCTTTAATAAACTAAAAATTCCTTAGAGGTATGCATAGTCATTTTTAGCTTTTAGTTAATTGTAGATACAGTCAATCTGACACCCAAATTAACCATCACAGCTAGCCAGGGAAAAACACAGAAGAGGATATTCCAAGGACCAGAGCTCAGGTATCTTCTGGTGGCTACCATTCTCTATCTTCTCGGGCATCAGTTTCTGGTTTGGCTTCTTATGCTTGAATTTGCATTCCAAGGACCCCTATAAAGAATATTCTCACTTCTGTTAATGTACATTGTGTTAGAATTTTCCACAACAATCAAATTAGCTCTTTGTAAGTGAGCATATGATCTCTCAATTTCTCTCCATCATGAAAAACAATTCAGTAAGGGAATTATTTCTCCAAATATTTATAGCTGGCAACTTCAGATCAATAGTTAAGAGAACATCCTTTCTCGGTTTTATAGTGATTCTTTCTAGTCTAATAGAAGTTATATTGAAGAGCTTTAGCTTCTGTGAATCCTGAGATTCATCAGGAGAAATATTAATGGATAACTTTTCTTATGAGCACAGAAGGACCCAATGACAGCACCTCTTGGTTTTTCAGAAATAGCAGCACACTTGACATGAAATTGTAGTCATCTGCTCCACTCCTAGACCAGTGCTTTAATATACAACTGTTAAAGCTGATGGTTTGACATCCCCACTCACTACTCACAGATGGTGCTAAGGCCCCTGAACCCTGATGTCACTGCTTGTTCACACAAGCTGCATCTAAGACATCCTATTGGCTAACATTGACTATTTACATGGGAGAAATGCTATTGGACCAACGTTTATTTCTACATCTTTTTAAAACCAAATTCCTGTTTTACAAGGGTCTTCCTTAATGTTAATTTGTACTGACAGTCCTTCATTAATGCTTTGTGTTAAATGAGCTACATACCCATGCAAACTAAGCACCACAGTCTCCTAACTTTCTCATATTGATGAGGACAACACTAATGAAAGTGAGGATACTAAGGCCACAACTGTCACTACTATCTTTACCCAAGTTACTCATCTTACATGTCTCACAGCTGGAACCAAATACTAGATAAAAGCAACTAAGGAGGGATGGATTTATTTTGGCTCACAGTTTAAGAATAAAACTCTATCATGTTCAGAAATCATATCAGCACAAGGTTTGAAGCAGCTAGATGCATTGCATCTGAACTCAGAAAGCATGCAGCAGTGAAGATTGATGTTACACAGTTCAAGACCCCAGCTAGGGAATGGTGTCATTCACATTTAATGCAGGTCTTCCTGTCTCCACCAACTTAATGTAGGGAATCCCACCCTAGTATATTCAAAGGTTTGCCTTTGTGCAATTCTAAAGCCCATGTAGTTGATAATCAATATTACTATAACACAGTTGTTAAGAAATCAACGTTACCAAAAATATAGGCAAGAGTAACATGAATGTACTCTTCTGCACCAACCAAGGGCCTCTTTTCCCACCCCATATCTATTAGGCCTAATTTATTCTGTTCTTTGTGAGGAGGACTCCATGTCTTGGAGACAGTAGATACACAGGGTCTTCTGGATTGCATATAAAAATTGGAGAATCTGTTCATAAAAGACAGAATGGGAGGAACTTTAATTCAGTGCAAAATACTATTTCTGAGCTAATTTCAACCTCACATTTCAGCTACTCTTCTGACCCCATTTAATGATTATTTATTCAATCAATACGTCATTAAAAAATTTTTTTAAAAGGTACAGTGGAGATCACCTTTAATACTAGTACTAGGGAAAGAGAGGCAAGTGAATCTCTGTGAGTTCAAGACCTTATCTCTGTAGCAAGTCCTTATGCCAGCAAAGTGAGACTGGCATAGTGAGACTATAACTCAAAAAAAAAAAAGTATTTTAAAATGCAATTAGGAATTTCATGTGTCTCATTTTTCTTACTGCAACATAAAAATATAAAAGTTCTAAAATAAATATTTTGAATGTCATCAAATATAATCACAAAGTCCACATCCTGGGTAGGAGAGACACAGTGTGATAAGTGAAAGGAGAAAGTATTAGTATTTTCATAAACTTGTATCATTTCAAAAAGCAAAGGAATCTTCTGACATATTTTATTTGAGATGAAAACCACAAGACAGTTAAAACTTCAGTGCATAGAAAATATAGTGCCAAGTACATAGGATCTTCAGATTACAGCACTAGATACCACAGGATCTAGAGAGTTACATAATGAAGAATCCGAAGGGAAGATGTGACTCTAGAAAAGCCAAAAGTCCAGGTTAAATTTTCTTTTCATTCTATTTTCCTGTTACCCTTGATACTAAACTAGCATACACATTCCTGTCACTATGACAACTTTAAGAAACTGTAGTATAATTTTGTTGTGCACGAAGGATGTATTAGGACAAGTGTCTTTTTTTTTTCATATTTTATTTACATTTCAAATGTTTCAGATCTCCCTTTTGGAACATCCCCATTCCCTCCACTTTCCCCCTGCCAATATGGGGATATTCTCCAACCCACCCTCCCACCCACTCTCGTCTTTCCTCCTTGTCATTCTCCTATACTGGGGAATCTAACACCCTCAGGCCCTCAGTTTTTTTTTAAACTAAAGAAATCTATGTGACTTTCATCCAAACCATTTGTTTTCAGGAAGCTTCATCTGACTTTGGTGTGAACTAGTTTCTTCTCTACCTTCTGGCAATTTCCATAGCACTGATGAGTCTTTGTGTAGTTATTTTTCTCTATAACCTACCTATACCTTCTGGATACCTTCAGAATCCAGAATTAATTTAGAGTTCTCAACAGAATAAAGCAATTGTTCAGTATACATTTAAAACCCTTTAAAACATTTTATACATTTAAAACTACCTTTTATATTTTCTGTGTCTATTACCTTTATGTCACGGCTTCAAATTAAGTATTTTGTACTCATAGTCTACTTTATAATTACTAGGAATTACATCAGATTTTTTGGAAATAAAGAAAGACAGAATTCCAAATTCTAAATATGAGACAGGCATTCGATGGATCTGATTCCAATTGTGCCATTTTGTACTCCATCCTGAGATCCCATGGTCTTAGAATCTGTGAGCACTGAGATCCTTAACCATCTTTGTGCCATGACTTTTCTGCCAAACAGTTAACAATACTAAGCAGTTTAAACTCCCTTAGGGGCTATGTGTGCTTGTTCCTGAAACAATTAATCTCAGAAGAGAAAAAGGAGGAAAAATGAAACCAGACCTGGACAAGAGACAGCCTGCCTTTGTCCCTAGTCCATGATCTAATGTTGTGAAGAAACACCTAGACCAAGGAAGTTCCTATAAAAGAAAGCAGTTAATTGGGAGCTTGGTTACAGTTTTAGAGATTCGCTCCATTATCATCATAGCAGGAAACATGGCAGCAAGCACAGTTTAAAGTAGTAACTGAGAGCCACATCTTGATTTACTGGCTGGGAGAGATAACCTTGTCCTGGAAAAATGGATGAAACTTGAGAATATCATCCTGAGTGAAGTAACCCAGTCCCAAAAGGACATGCATGGCATGTACTCACTTATAAGTGGATATTAGAGGTAAAATACAGGTACCATGTTACACTCCACAGACCCAAAGAAACAAAACAAGAAGAAAAGCACAAAAGAAAAAACTTGCATCTCATTTAGAAGATGAAAATAGAGGTAGATGGAGGGAGGGAACTGGGAGGGAGAGGCAATGGTGGGGGATGAGAGTTCAGGATCAGCTGTGAAAAAGGACAGGAGAAATGGCTAAATGACCATGAAAATGAATGGAAATCTGTAACTGACAGGGGTAAGGGAGTAGGGGACATCTTCAGGACAAGGCAGAGACCTGGGATAAGGGAGATGCCCAAGACACAATGTGAGTGACCTCAGCTGTGACTCACTACAATGGGGATGTGGAAGCTGAAGATCCCACCTCCTGTACCCAAGCAGGACTCTCATCGGAGCAATAGACACAAACCTAACCACAAAACTTTCAACCTAAACGTTATCCTGTCTAAAAGAAATACAGGCACTAGGGCTTGAGCAGAGACTGAGGGAATGGCTAACCAATAGCCAGCCTAATTGAGACTATTCCCATGAGCAATCATGAAACCATAATGCTACTAATGATACTCTGTTATGCTTGTGGATGGGAACATTTTGTGCTCTGAGAGACTCCATCCAGCAGCTGACTCGAGCAGATACAGATACCCACAGCCAAACAGAGGGTGGAGCTTGGGGACTTTTATGGAAGAACAGAAGGAAGGATTGTGGGCCTTCAAGAGCATATGACATGAGCCAAGCCTTATAGTTTATGACTATTGTCTGTGCCACGTGGCTCCATACCCAAATATAACAGGGAAAGAGCTACACTCCCAGGAGTGTGGACAAGCCTGTGAGCAGGGGTAAGGCAAGCACCTATGCTCAGAGGGACCCACCCACAACCTTCAAGACACAGGGATTGAGGAGAGGGCCTTCTAGTTTTCTTCTGTGGCCAGGGAGCTGATCCTGTGACACAAGGTTCCATATTCAGTGCCAGGAGAGAGCAGGTCACCAGAAGTGTAGACACACCTTCAAGCAAAGGAAGACCACCACTTCTGCTCAAGTTCCTCAATCAAGAGAGACCCTCATAGAGCCATCAGGACACAGGAACCAAGGAACAACTGGGGACAGGATCATTATTGTTTCAATCTGTACCCCAGAGCTAACCCAGTACCACAGCTCTCCAAACCCAAATTCCTTTCAGAGAGAGCCAGTCTCCAAGGAGTACTAATGCAAAGGCTAGCAGAAGGGACAAGCCACAGCCAGAAAGAGCAAGAGCAGCTTACACCAGAGATAACCAGATGGCGAGAGGCAAGAAAGAGAACATAAGGAACAGAAACAAAGGCAACTTGGTATCATCAGAACCCAGTTCTCCCACCAGAGCAAGCCCTGGATACCCCAACACATCAGAAAAGGAAGACTCAGATTTAAAATCACTTCTCATTATGATGATAGAAGATGTTGGGAAGGAAGTAAATAACTCCCTTAAAGAAATACAAGAGAACACAGGTAAACAGTTTGAAGGCCTTAAAGAGAAAATAGAGGAAAGCACAATCAAACAGGTGAAGGAGAAGAATAAAACCATCCAGGATCTAAAAATGGAAATATAAACAAAAAAGGAAATCACAAAGGTAGACATCCCTGGAGATAGAAACCCTAGGAAAGAAATCAGCAGTCATAGATGCAAGCATCACCAACAGAATACAAGAGATAGAAGAGAGAATCTCAAGTGCAGAAGATACCATAGAAAACATTGACACAAGAGTCAAAGAAAATGCAAAATATAAGAAGCTCCTAACCCAAAACATCCAGGAAATCCAGGACACAATTAGAAAACTAAACCTAAGGATATAGGTAGAGAAGAAAGTAAAGATTCCTAACTTAAAGGACCAATAAATATCTTCAACAAAATTATAGAAGAAAACACCCCTAACCTAAAGAAAGAAATGAACATAAACATTCAAGAAGCCTACAGAATTCCAAATAGATTGGATCAGAAAAAAAATAGAAAAAAGAAAAAAATTCCTCCCATCAAATAATAGTCAAAACACCAAATCCACAAAATAAGGAAAGAATATTAAAAGCAGTAAGGGAAAAATGTCAAGTAACATATAAAGGCAGACCTATCAGAATTACACCAGATTTCTCATCAGAGACTATGAAAGCTAGACAGATCTCATACAGACTCATCCTGGACAGAACTCATCCTGAACAGATCTCATACAGACTATAAGAGAACATAAGTGCCAGCACAGGCTGCTATACCCAGAAAAACTCTCAACTACCATAGATGGTGAAACCAAGTTATTCCATGACAAAACCAAATTTACACAATATCTTTCCACAAACCCAGCCCTACAAAGGATAATAGATGGAAAACAACAACACAAGGAGGGAAACTACACGCTAGAAAAAGCAAGAAAGTAATCTTTCAACAAACCCAAAAGAAGATGGCCACACAAACATAAAAACAACATTGAAAATAACAGGAAGCAACAATAACTATTCCTTAATATCTCTTATCATGAATGGACTCAATTCCCCATAAAAAGATATAAGCTAACAGACTGGATTCATAAACAAGACCCAGGATTTTGCTGCATGCAGGAAATGCACCTCAGTGATAAAGACAAATACTACCTCAGAGTAAAAAGCTGGAAAACAATTTTCCAGGCAAATAGTCCCCCCAAAAAGGCAGGAGTAGCCATTCTAATATCAAATAAAATCAACTTTCAACTAAAAGTCATCAAAAAAGTTAAGAAAGGATACTTCATCCTCATCAAAGGAATAATCTATGAAGAAGAACTCTCAGTTCTTAAGGGCACACATATTCATAAAAGAATTCACATTGCACCTCACACAATAATAATGGGAGACTTCAACACCCCACTCTTATCAATGGACATATCTTGAAAATACAAGCTAAACAAAGACACAATGAAAATAACAGAAGTTGTGGACCAGATGGATTTAACATATCTATAGAACATTTCATCCTAAATCAAAAGAATATACCTTCTCAGTACTTCATGATACTTTCTCCAAAACTGATGATGTAATTGGTAACAAAACAAATCTCACCAAATATAAGAAGATTGAAATAATCACACGCCTCTTATCAGATCACTACAGAATAAGGCTGGTCTTCAATGGCAACAAAAACAACAGAAAGCCAACATGCACATGGAAGTAGAACAACGCTATATTCAATGATAACCTGGTCAAGGAAACGATAAAGAAGGAAATTAAAGACTTCCTAGAATTCAATGAAAATGAAAGTACAACTTACCCAAACCTATGGGACACAATGAAAGCAGTGTTAAGAGGAAAACTCATAACTCTGAATGCCTCCAAAAATAAACTGGAGAAAGCATATACTAGCAGCTTAACAGCACACCTGAAAGCTCTAGAACAAATAGAAGCTAACACACCCAAGAGGAGTAAAAGGCAGGAAATAATCAAATTAAGGGCTGAAATCAACCAAGTAGAAACAAAAAATGACTATACAAAGAATCAACAAAACCAGGAGATGGTTCTTTGTGAAAATCAACAAGATAGATAAATCCTTAGCCAGAGTAACCAGAGGGCACAGAGACAGTATCCAAATTAACAAAATAAGAAATGAAAAGCGAGATGATATAACAACAGAATCTGAGGAAATCCAAACAATCATCTGATACTACTACAAAAGCCTATATTCAACAAAATTGGAAAATCTGGATGAAACAGACAATTTTCTAGACAGATACCAAATACCAAAGTTAAGTCAGGACCAGAAAAACCATCTAAACAGTCCCACAACCCCTAAAGAAATAGAAACATTCATTAAAAATCTCCCCTCCACCCCTCAAAAAATGTCCAGGACCAGATGGGTTTAGTGAAGAATATTGGACCTTCAAAGAAGACCTAATACCAATACTCTTCAATCTATTCTACAAAATAGAAACAGAAGGAACACTACCCAATTCATTCTATAAGAACACAGTTGCACTGATACCAAAACCTCACAAAGACCCAACAAAGAAAGAAAACTTCAGACTAATTTCCCTTGTGAATATTGATGCAAAAATACTCAACTAAATTCTCGCAAACTGAATCCAAGAACAAATCAAAACAATCATTCATCACTAGCAAGTAGGCTTCATCCCAGGGATGCAGGAATGGTTCAATACCCTGAAATCCATCAATGTAATCAACTGCATAAACAAACTCAAAGAAAAAACCATATGGTCATTTCAATAGATGCTGAAAAAGCATTTGACAAAATTCAACATCCCTTCATGATAAAATTCTTGGAAAGATCAGGAATTCAAGGCCCATACCTAAACATAGTAAAAGCAATATACAGCAAACCAGTAGCCAACATCAAAATAAGTGGAGAGACACTTGAAGCATTCCCACTAAAATCAGGGACTAGAAAAGGCTGTCCACTCTCTCCAAATCTATTTAATATAGTACTTGAAGTTCTAGATAGAGCAATTAGACAACAAAAGGAGGTCAAAGGGATACAAATTGGAAAGGAAGAAGTCAAGATATCACTATTTGCAGATGATATGATTGTATACTTAAGTGACCTTAAAAACTCCACCAGAGATCTGTTACAGCTGATAAACAACTTCAGCAATGTGGCCAGATACAAAATTAACTCAAGCAAATCAGTAGCCTTCCTGTACTCGAAGGATAAACAGGCTGTGATAGAAATTAGGGAAATGACACCCTTCACAATAGTCACAAACAATATAAATTATCTTGGTATGACTCAAACCAAACAAGTAAAAGATCTGCATGACAAAAACTTCACATCTCTGAAGAAAGAATTCGAAGAAGACCTCAGAAAATGGAAAGATCTCCCATGCTCATGGATTGGCAGGATTAATATAGTAAAAATGGACATCTTGCCAAAAGCAATCTACAGATTCAATGCAATCCGTATCAAAATTTCAAGTTAATTCTTCATACACTTAGATAAAGCAATTCTCAAATTCATTTGGAATAACAAAAAAAGAAAAAAAAACAGGATAGCAAAAACTATTCTCAACAATAAAAGAACTTCTGAGGAAATCAGAATCGCTGACCTCAAGCTGTACTACCGAGTAGCTGTGACAAAAACTGCATGGTATTGGTACAGTGACAAGCAGGTAGATCAATGGAATAAAATTGAAGACCCAGAAATGAATCCACACACCTATGTTCACTTGATCTTTGACAAAGGAGCTAAAACTGTCCAATGGAAAAAAGACAGCATTTTCAACAAATAGTGCTGGATGAAGTGGTAGTCAACAAGCAGAAGAATGCAAGTTGATCCATTCCTATCTCCCTGTAGAAAGCTCATGTCCAGGTGGATCAAGGACCTACCCATAAAACCAGAGATACTGAATCTAATAGAAGAGAAAGTGGGAAAAACTCTCAAACACATGGGCACAGGGGAAAAGTTCCTGAACAGAACACCAATGGCTTATGCTCTTAGATAAAGAATCGACAAAAGGGACCTCATAAAATTACAAAGCTACTGTAAGGTAAAGGACACTGTCAATAGGACAAAATGGCAACCAACAAATGGGAAAAGATCTTTACAAATCCTATGTCCTATAGAGGGCTAATATTCAATATATACAAAGAACTCAAGAAGTTAGACTTCAGAGAACCAAATAATCCTATCAAAAAATTGGGAACAGAGCTAAACTGAGAATTTTCAAGTGAGGAAACTTGTAGAGCTGAGAAAGACCTAAAGAAATGTTCAACATCCTTAGTCATCAGGGAAATGCAAATCAAAACAATCCTGAGTTCCACCTCACACCAGTCAGAATGGCTAAGATAAAAAACTCAGGTGACATCAGATGTTGGCGAGGATCTGTAGAAAAAGGAACACTCTTCCATTCCTGGTGGGAATACAAGCTGGTTCAACTACTCTGGAAATCAGTTTGGTGGATCCTCAGAAAATTGGACATAATACTATCTGAGGACTCAGCTATACCACTCCGGAGCATATACCTAGAAGATGCCCCAACATGTAATAAGGACACATGCCCCACTATGTGCAGAATAGCCATATTTATAATAGCCAGAAGGTGTAAACAACCCAGATGTTTCTCAACAGAGGAATGGATACAGAAAATGAGGCACATTTACACAATGGAATATTACTCAGCTATTAAAAATAATGACTTCATGAAATTCTTAGGCAAATGGATGGAACTTGAAAATATAATCCTGAGTGAGGTAAACTCAGTCACAAAACAAACAAGCAAACAAACAAAACCAAAAAAAAGAACATTGTGTGTACTTACTGATAGGCAGATATTAGCCCAATAGTTCAGAACACCCATGATTCAGTTCACAGCAACTATTGGACTGAGCATGGGGTCCCAGGTGGAGGAGTTAGAGAAGGGACTGAAGAAACTGAGGGAGTTTGCAGCCCCAGGGAGGCAGCAACAGTGTCAACTGGTCAAGCTTCCTGGTGCTCTCAGTTATTGGACCACCAACCAAAGAATACATATGGAAGGACCCATGGTGCTGGCCACATATGTGGCAGAGGAGGGCTTTGTTGGCCATCAGTGAGAGGAGAGGCCCTTTGGTCTGAGAGTGTTAGATGCCCCAGTATAGGGGAATGCCAGGGAGGGAAGACAGGAATGTGTAGGTGGGTGGCAGAATACCCTCATAGAGGCAAGGGGTGGTATGGGATAGGGGGTTTCCAAAGGGGAGACCTGGAAAGGGGAAAACTTTTGAAATGTAAGTAAACTATCAAAAATAAAGAAAAATTAAAAAATAAAAAAATAAAAAAACAATAAAGAGCATAGGACCTCCACAGGAAGACCAACAGAGTCAACTAACCTGGACCCTTGGTGCTCTCAGAGTCTTATATACCAACAAAAATATAAAAATAAAACCAAACAAACAAACAAAACACACACACAAACAATAAACAAAAAACAAAACTAAATATACAAACAAACAAACAAAAAACATACATGGGTTGTACCTAGGCCTCTCTGCTCATTTGTAGCAGACGTGCAGCTTGACCTTCACATAGGTACCAAAATACTGGAGCACAGGCCATCCCAAAAGCTGTTGCCTATATGTGGGATATGTTCTACTAGCTGGACAGCTTTGTGTGGGCTCAGTAGGAGGGAAAGTGCCTAGCCTCACAGAGCTTGAAGTACCAGGGTGGGGGATACCCAGGGAGGCCTCCTCTAGCTCATAGAAGGGGAGGAGGGATAGGAGGATGATTGTTGTAGGCAGGTACTGGGAGGGAGGCAGTGACTGTAACATAAAGTGAATAAGTAAAAAATTAAAATTAAATTACAAACAGAATATAAACAGAAAACTGAAAACCCACTCCTCGTGACATATTTCCTCTAAGAAGGCCACATCTACTCAAGTAATATCACATCTCCTAATCCTTTCAAACATATAGTATGTATTTTAGCATATGATATAAATATTGAATTATACTTTAAAATCTTAACTTTAGGTTTCATAACGCTTCATTTTTTTCCACACCCACTCTGATACCAAACCCTGTCAAATGATTTCTCATTTCAGAGTATCTTTATTTTTCAGAATTTGTATCCTGATATTTTCTTACCCTAGATTCTGTCCTGAATTTTTTGATCTGACTTCATTCCTTATCTCCACGTTTTCTTTAAAATCCCAAAATATTATAGCAGAGTTTTTAAGCCCTTGCCTGTTAAATCCAAATCTGAACTGTTTTCATGACTGTTTATATAGACCATGCATCTTGTGCATAGTGGATGATATTCATGTTGTTCTGGCTCTTTAAAAGTCTGTTTAATTTTTTTTTTATTTTTTTCTTAAAAAGTTTGGATTGTGTGCAGATAAAAAGAACTTAGATCATGTTGTTCCCTTTTCATGGGCCTTAAGATCGATCCCACCAAATTGTTACATTAGTGACAGGAGAATTGGGTTTGGAAGCAGGGTCAGTTTTATGCTTTGTGGTAGGAATATTCTCCAACCTTACTCAGTTATGCCATGTGATTCTGGCTCTCAGGTGAGGTGGATCTTCCTCCTTAGCATCAGGTTAGGAGAAAAAATTGTTTGACCACTTCTAGGGAAAGGCATTCTTTAGTTTGCTCCATACCAATGCCAAGACTTCCAGGACTACAAGGCTAACACCTCTCTTGTAGTAACCTTGCTAAGTTAGGGCTCACAAGTCTCACTTTAAGCAATATGGCCTCTTTCTTCATACAGAATAACACTCTTTGCTCCTCTTTGAGTGATTACTGATCTCTTTTACCTACATGGATTGAGTCTTTATGTCTTCACCCATTGCTGACATCCAAATTACAGTGTTCACATCTTTGATACATACTAGGAAAGTATGTGCAAAGTCTTACTTTTTTAAAAATTAGAGTCCAAATATTGCTCACACCCAAACTAAAAGCCACTGCCTCCTCTATTGTGCCCTACCTTAGTTTGTTTTGTTGTTTTGGTTTTTTTTTTTGGTCAAGTAAAATTCACCCACAGATAGTTATTTCATCCTTGCCAGAAGCATAAATCTAGATGCAATTAAAGATGGCTTTTAAAAATAAATAAAGTGAACATTATTCAAAGATACACCCTGAGTCCTTGTTAACTTTCCTTAATCCTTCTCATACAGGAAAAAAAAAAACTTAAAATTCTTTGTCTTTTCTTTCTTTTTTTTCTTTTTTTTCTCTTTTCTTTTCTTTTCTTTCTTTTTTTGAATTTCTAACTAGAAAAAAAAAAAAAAAGGATTGTATGAGAGAACTTTTCTTAAGGATAAGCCAGACTCTATACCAGATGGTTTTAGAGAAGATGATAAATTTCCTGTCATCGCAGTGACACTCATAAGCGATAATGAGTCAGGTCTCTCCAATGGGAGGCCAGTAACTACCAAGGCAGGGAAGACACTCCTGCCACTCTGTGCAGCTCAGGAAGTGAGGAGGAAGGAAGAGAGTTATTAACAGTCATTAGTAAAAGTGGTCCTCTCCCACTCTTACCTTCTCCACAGGTCTACCCAGGCCACACAGTTAACTTTTAAGATCAAGCACTCAGAAACACACACCACTATCTGCTCAGTTACAAACTGGTAACTATACAGATTCTTAGGATTGTTTCATTTATCTTTCAATTATGGTTAGTTTTGTTACATTTTCTAAAATATAATATGTGACATCATTAAAACTGAAATCTAACTTGAATTAAACTGTTTGCTTATTAATAATCAAACAAATCATATATTCCAACAGAAAATATAAGGAAAGCTCAAATGGTAGGAAATGGTAAAAATCCTGAATACTAGAAAAATTAAAATTCAGAAGAAGTATGCATTTCACTTTCATTGTAAGTCAAGTGTAGAAATAGTTCAATGGTAAAATGAATCAAAATGACTTTAAATCCTGATTGGCATAAACAATTGAGAGCATTCCTATTGAAAATAGCTTGGGTAATCACCACTCTCATAAATCAAAGCCCAGCTGCTAGTAATTAAAATTACTGGCTTTCAAAATGCAATCTTTAATTGCACATTATTAAATATTGCATGCCTCTATCATGAAAGGAATAGATGTGCTAACAATACATGAACTTTCCAAGCTAATTAAAAAAAATATTTTGCCCTCTCTCTCATTGTCATCCCTGAGGCATCCATGAGCCGCCACCTTCAATGCTAGAACCAAGCTCAAGACCAATCTGGGGTGCTACCCTTTGGCAAAAATCTCAGAGAAGAACATTAGAGAGAATGGTTGTATCTCTGGTAAATGTGCCCTCAGAACATCTGTAGTTTCTGTTGTAAGGACATTTTAAAACACACACACACACACACACACTAACAAATATATCCAAGATGGTGGTGAATCTGCAGGACCAAGGAGCAGCTTATAGGATAGGTCCTCATTTCCTGTGAAGCTCAAGCCTGCACCATGGAACCAGACACTGGAGCAACTCTTGCTCCTTACCATGTCAGGTAAGCCATTAGTGTGCTTTCACTGAATACAGAGAGATGTACAATGATCTAGAGCTCTGGATGATCCTGGTCACCATGTGGAAGTCCATGATCTGTGCTGCTGTTGGGTACTATGGCCAAAGAAGCTTCTTTTGCAATGGTATGGATAACTGTAGACTCATAATTGAGAGTGAAAGACATTGAAGGATTCTGTGACAACACCAGCCCTTCCACAAGAAAGAAAGTCTTGACAAAAAAAATGATTGAAAAGAGTCCTTTGAAAATATGATAAATATGCTAAAGTACAACTCTTCATAGTTTATACCTTCTGACAAGGGGATGGGTAAGGACTCAGTTATCTTTGAGGGGCTGGCCAAGGGAGCTTCACCATGTTCTGATGAATATATGGGCAACAGAATTGGACTTGGTGTAGTTGCCAGTCTCCTTCTCCTTCTCCTTCTCCTTCTCCTTCTCCTTCTCCTTCTCCTTCTCCTTCTCCTTTTTTTTTTTTTTTTTTGTGGGAGGAGTATAAGGCTAAGAGGGTAGATTTGGAGGGAGTGAGATTAGGGAATATTGTATAAAATTTCCAAACAATCAATAATGATATTGTGTTGAAAAAAGGAAAAGAAAAAGATAAAAACATTATTTCAAGTGTCAAAAGTCAATATGCAGAAAATCTGTACTTAGTATGAAGAACAAGAACATTTCAGAGCACACTATCTCGGTTATTGTGATGGGTATAAGATAGAAGTTGAAGTGATCTGAGATACAAGGATTATTTATTTCTGGTTCGTCTCTGAAGTCCAATGATGTCTCTTAGCAACGCATTCATGTTTGTCATAGTCCCTTTCCTGTTTTTTTGTTTTGTTTTGTGTTGTGTTTATTTTTTCAGTTTGTAGTCTTCTGTGATTTTAATTTACTGCTTTGTTGTTGGTTTTTCTGCCTTTGCTTTTGAAAGAGAGATAAAGAGTGTGTGTGTGTGTGTGTGTGTGTGTGTGTGTGTGTGTGAAGTCAAATATAGGTAGATTGGGAAATAGAATCAGGAAAAAATTGGAGGAAAGGAAAGTATATAATCCAAATAAAATGTGTGAAATTTTTTTTAAAATATTAAATGACAAAACGTAAAAAGGGATAAATACCTCAATTTAGTTACCAATTAAAATACAAAAATTAGAATTGGCACAAGCCTTCACAAGTACCTCATATGTCTCCATATATATTTTTCTAACTGTGCAACACCCTTGAGTTGTATTTCTTAGTTTTAACCTGAGTAAAGCATACTCTGAACTTTGGCATAGCTACATTATAGCCTTAATAAAGTTACTTTATTTTATCACCTGAAAAATTTTTAAAAGCAAATAAATGGCAAGCTTCAAATTTAGATAAATTTAGTAAATATAAACCAATATATTATGTGTATTTAAAAATAATTAATATTCATATCATGGTAATACTATAAAATAATTTTGTCTGTAGCATTTTTTTATAAAAATATAATACTTCAAGTTTTATTGTTTTATAAATTATTCTAAATATCCCTTTAATTGTAATTTTTAAAATACCTTCAGAATGGTGGTTTATCTCTGTGGCATAGCATTTGTCTTGCCTTCAGTAAATATATGTTTTGATATCCAACACCAGAAAAAAATGCTAAGAATTTACCTACCTCTTTAGGATAAGGAGTACTTTCTTAAGGAGTTTGATAGTATTCTGTTAGTTATCAACTTGTCTTTAAGCTGAAAAAGACAGCATGATGAATATGTTGTGACGAAACAATACATATTTTGTGTGTATAGAGGGAGAGAGAGACAGAGACAGAGACAGAGAGGAAGGAAGAAACAGCAGTATATCTACACGAATGGAAATCATAATCTTGCAACCTGGGGGGAAATGAGAGAGAAAAATAAAAATTACACATTCCCTTTCACTTTAAAAACCTGAAATGCTGTAAAAGATGAATTAAAAAGTAATTGGAGTCAGCCGGGCAGTGGTGGCGCACACCTTTAATCCCAGCACTTGGGAGGCAGAGGCAGGCGGATTTCTGAGTTCGAGGCCAGCCTGGTCCACAGAGTGAGTTCCAGGACAGCCAGGGATATAGAGAAAAACCTTGTCTTGAAAAACCAAAAAAAGAAAAAAAAAAAAAAGTAATTGGAGTCTAGTCCAACAATCCCAGGTTTATTTAGAGTTAGCAATAAAAATAGAAAATGGATATTCTGTAAAAAGCATTCTTAGATATAGCTTCTTAGAATAACCAAATATTCATCCTCCTTGAGTAGTTAGTTATAGAAGATCTGGTGGAGGTCAGCATGTCCCAAGCTCTTCTGGATACAGAGATGCCAATGGCCCAACAGAGGATCTTATAACCAGTTGGACATTTGTATAGTTACACTACAATCTCATAGATGTGCACCTACACAAGTAGCTATAGGCTTAGATTTTTCAAAAACTACTTTAATAAGGCTTCTTAAATGCTTTAACCTCCCATCTAACCCACCACCTACCAGAGGTAGTGGAAAGGAAAGTTAATAACTCAAAGAAGGATGTGGACCTGCTTAGAAATAGTTCTTTGGGGTAATTCCAATCTTCTTTGTCAGGATATCAACAGTTCAGTTCACACAAATCAGCAGGGGTCACTCAATCCACTCACAAACACTATTCATGAATCAACAATGGCAGTTTGATCCAGAAAAAAAAAAAAAAGCAAAAATCATAAAATGGTCTACCATTTGGCCAGAGGCTACAGGAAGTGGCAAGAAACCACTGGGATATTGCAAGAAGTTCTTTGGTGCATTTCTCTTTAAGAAGTTGGTAAAGAAGGCAAGGTGAACCAATGCCATAGCATTGTCAGTGAAGACCAGCATCATGAAAGCCCAATGAGGACCAGGAAAAAGTAGCAAGGAGAGCCAATGCCACAGTGTCACCCACTGTCTCTTGGGTTATATTTATATCCTTTCCAAACATACAGTGTCCACTCAACCATCTGCTATAGCAAACCAACATGTGCCTTTTTTTCAGGCAGCTTCCAGAAAAACACTATATTTCTGTTCTCAGCAAAGCATCCTCTCTCATGTCTGCTTCAGCAAAAATATTTTCTTATAAGACAGTTTCCAGGAAAACATCACATGACAAAACTGACTCCCTAAAGAAACCAGAAATTTCTACTTCAAATAGCTTAATGGAAGAAATGAGATAAATCTAAACAGATTTGTATCTCTTCTCAGCAAACTAAAAATATTTGGAAAAAACACATGATTAAATGAAAACCTGCTTTATATGGCCAGTAGTGGTTTTACATAAATACAATGGCAAGACAGATGCTTGTCATAGACATCAATCATAGTTTCAAGAAGACAGTATGATTTTTGCTTGATTCTTGTGAGGAAAAAAAATTATCTTTCAAATAAATTTTCTTGGGAAATATTTTCAGAAAAGGTTTTTTACATCATGTATTCATACAAGAATTGCCTAATCAGACCACATCAGCAATCAACCTTTGAAACACACGAAAAAGAACATGAATCCTGGCATTCTTTGGGTAGATTTGAAATTCCAAGTCTGCTTACCTAATGGTGTGACCTTGGACAAGACAAGGTGCTAAACTCTTCCATGTCTTCTTTTGCCAGACAGTAAAAAAGAGATAACAGTAGCAATGCTTAGTGGAGTCATATGCAATAGAAATAAAAATGTGAAATGATTATGTGTAGTTGTTGCTAAGTGTCTATATTTACTGAAGTATTATGTGAAATTCAGACACAGTAAATCTTCAGAGAATGTGCAGAACAGCCATTGTCCAGGCAATTTTGCTGACAGAACTCTGCAGTGGCTGTGCTCCAAGGACTTGGGTACGATAGTATGGCAGGGATCATGCAGGGCACAAGGGGAAAAGTCTACATCAATCAGACAGAGACATGTGGGAAGCATTTTCTTTCTAGATGAAGAGAAGATGGGAGAGGTGGAGTACTTTTGCAGACACTATTTTCCTTCTGAGGATGAATATTTCCATGTGAAAACATGAGCATAGAACTACTGAAGACACACTAAAACAGAACAGAAAACCAGAGCAACCCAAGGAAGGGCAATAAGATTGTGAACACTGCTAAGCATCATTGATTTCTAAACCAAGAAGTCTTTCCTTACTGATATTTTTGTGACTTTATTAATGAATACATATTGTTTTAGATCATGGTCTTAAGCAATCTATATTTTAAAAATAGGTTCTTTGGTGGCCTTCTTTTACTACCCTAATTTTCTGCAGCTAAGGAAAAAAATATTGTACAATGAAATTAAAAAGGATTCTGAAAGTAATGGCAAATCACATTGGGTCTTTATGTCAGTATAAATTCATATTCCTGGACATTCTCCTAAATTGTTAGTCTTAAGCAATTACTTTTTGTAAGTTTTAACCATGAAACAATACAAAGACAAAGAAATCTGCCCAGTACTCCACAAGTTAACACAAGTCTCTGGACCACACTTTCAGCAGCTTTGAACAGGCACTTTGCAATTTTTCTACCTTTCACGAAAAGAATCTTGGTAACACAAAACCTAAAATTTGTCATTTATGGATAATTTATGAAATATCTATTGACCAACCAACTACTAGGTTTGGATTGGAGAATTCTGTGGAAAATATAAAATCAAGTGAGGCAGATCCTTTTATACCCCAAAACAGGGTGAAATTACTAAATAAAAGATAACCCAAGGGCTGAAGAGATTGCTCAGTGGTTAAGACCCTTTGCTGCTCTTGCAGAGAACCAGGATCAAATTCACAGTGCCTCCATTAGGTGCCTAAGAACACTCTGTAATTATAGGTCTATTGACTAGAATCCCTCACTGACCCCCAAGAGCACTTGCACATACATGCTCAAAACACACACACACACACACACACACACACACACACACACACACACACTAAAGATTCAATACAGGAAACACACAAATACTATAGCATTAAACATATTCATACTAGTGTACACATTATCACCCAAAAGACGCTAAATGAGAACATCATGAGACATTGCTGATATTTGACTTTAAAGCAATAATATTTCAATAAAATTTACTGCTTTTTAAAAATAATCTACTAAAATGGGGGGGCAAGAGAGTAAGTTTTCTGTATATGAAAATATATTTTGCATGAAGATTCAGTTAAATAACTTGTTCTGTTACACTAATTCTAAACCATATCTCCTAAGGATTTCACTGGGAAAACCAATGTCTATTTAATATAACTTGGAAACTAGAGTTATTATGCTTCTGAAAGCAATACAATATATTTGAAATCTTGCTTACTTGGAACATGTTTGTACTAGGCAATAAAAATGGAGCTTTCTTTCTTCAACTGTCTTAGGACTTAAACTGTAATTCTTAAGACTTTCTTACCTCTTTCCAGAGCCAGCATATTCCCTTAACTCCACTATAAATATGCACTGCTATATGCACAGGTAAGTGTGGGTCTCATCCTTTGTCAAGAAAGCTTCTCTTTGCAACAGACAGACACCATTACAGAAAACCACATCAACCAAAATTCAGAGTTATGGAATCCAGTCCCAAGGGATACATCTCAGTACAACCCCTGTACCTAAAACTCGGAGAACATTATAGAAAAGACATAGCTCCTAAGAGTCAGAAACTAAGATCATGGAGTTTGCTAGATTGTGTTTCCTAGGAATATCAGAAACTACACCTATAATCTCATCAGAGTGATTGCCTAGACATGAACTGAACAAGAATAACAGGCATGCTAACATGGATAGCAAAAATCCCAGGAGGCTTCAACAATATATAAAGAACTGCAAGCAACTGAGGAATGTTGAGAGTTGGAAAAATTCTTCAGAGAAAAACACAGTAATTCACTAATTAGTTATACAATATCAAATACAAAATCAAATGGTCAGCCCTAACAACACACATACAGGTAATACTATATAGACTGAGCAGGTTTTATGTATGTATTTAAGTGTGTGTGTGTGTGTGTGTGTGTGTGTGTATCTCAACAAATAATAGAAACAGAGGCCATGAATTTGAAAGCAAGCAAGAAAGGATATATGGGAAGATTAAGAGAAAAGGAGCATGGCAAATGATAAAATCAGATTGTAATCCCCAAATTAAAACAACTAAAAAATGACAAAATTTTTGAACTCATATCTCTAATAGCTATAAGGGTTTGATAATGTCTATCTAAGATACAATTTTAATTTCATATATGTGTTAATATATAATTATATTTTAAGTAGCCCTGGCTGTTCTGGAACTCACTTTGTAGACCAGGTTGTCCTCAAACTCAGAAATCTGCCTGCTTAAGCCTCCCAAGTGCTGGGATTAAAGGTGTGCACCACCACTGCCTCAGACACTGTTATTTTTTAAGTTGAGAAATTTCTATAAAGTTTATAAAACTCTACAGCCATGCCACTTCACATAAAAGCAGTAATCTTAAGTTTCATTTCCATACTAAGTTCCTTTTGCAAATTAATTCCTACATAGAATCCAGTGTCTTATAAAACATAGTCTTTCTTTATGTTTCCTCTCTTGAGGGGATGGGCAAGTGTGTAATAATGTGTGAGTATTAAGTAATTATGTGTTGTATATGTAAATGTATGTATGCTAGTGCATGTTCCTGTGTGGGTGCATGAACCTTTGCATGCATGCAAATCTCTCTATGTTTGTGAAGACCAGAGGAGGTTATCAAGTACCCTCATCTGTCATTTTCAACTTAGTCATTTGCAACAGGACCTCTCACTGAAACTAATACTAAGCTGGCAGTCAGAAAGTATAGGGCTCTCCTCTGTCCCTGCATTACTCAGTGCTGAGGTTATAAGCTCTCCCAGAACTTGCTGTCTTATTACATGCATGTTGGGTTCTTCATACTTGAAAAAGAAACTTTTTTTTTTTTTAGAAAATAAAGAGGATACTCTGTGTATATGTATGTGCCTGCATGGATGTATACCACATTCCTGCTAGTGTTCACAGAGGCTAGAAGAGAGAATTAGATGGCCTGAAACTACTGTAACCAGTGTTTACGAGTTCCATGCTGTGAGTTCTTCTAACCCTGGTCTTCTAAAAAAGCAGCAAGTACTCTTAAAGGCAGAGCATCCAGAATTTTTTTTTTTTTTGGATATGTTATTTACATTTCAAATATTTTCCCTTTCCATATGTCCCCTTTGGAACCTCCTATCCCTTCCTCCTCCCCTTGCCTCTATGAGGGTATTCCCCCACCCACCTATCCACCAACTCTCTTCTTCCCTCCTTGGCATTCCCCTAGACAGGGACATCTAACACCCTCAGGCCCAAGGGCCTCTCTTCCCCATGATGGCTAACAAGATCCTCCTCTGCCACATATGTGGCCAGCATCATGGGTCCCTCCATGTGAATTCTTTGGTTGGTGATTCAGTCTCTTGGAGCATCAGGAGATCAGGCCAGTTGGCACTGTTGTGCCCTTCATGGGGCTGCAAACTCCCTTAGCTCCTTCAGTCCCATCTGCAACTCTACCATCTGGGACTTCACACTCAGCCCAACGGTTGCTGTGAAGTGAATCTTGGGTATTCCAAAATTATGGGCTAAAATCCACTTATCAGTGAGTACATACCGTGTTCATTCTTTTGTGACTGAGTTACCTCACTCAGGATAATATTTTCAATCTCCATCCATTTGTCTATGAATTTCATGAAGCCATTGTTTTTAATATCTGAGTAGTATTCAATTGTATAAGTGTACCACATTTTCTGTATCCATTCCTCTGTTGAGGGACATCTGGGTTGCTTCCAGCATTGGGCTATTATTATATGGCTGCTATGAACATAGTGGAAAATGTGTCTTTATTACATGGTAGAACATCTTCTGGGTATATGCCCAGGAGTAGAATAGTTGGGTCCTAAGGTAGTATTATGTTCATTTTGCTGAGGGTCCGCAAAACTGCTTTTCAGAGAGGTTGTGTCAGCTTTCAATCTTACCAGCAATGAAGTAGTATTCCTCTTTCTCTACATCCTTGCCAGCATCTGGTGTCACATGAGATTTTGATCTTAGCCATTTTGACTGGTGTGAGGTGGAATCTCAGGGTTGCTTTGATTTGCATTTCCCTGATGACTAAGGATGTTGAACATTTGTTTAGGTGCTTCTCAGCCATTCGAGTTTCCTCAGCTGAGAATTCTCTGTTTAGCTCTGTTCCCCATTTTTTGATAGGGATATTTGGATCTCTAGAGTCTAACTTCTTAAGTTTGTTGTATATATTGGATATTAGCCCTCTAACAGATGTAGGATTGGTAAAGATCTTTTCCCAATCTGTTGATTGCCATTTTGTCCTATTGACAGTGTCCTTTTCCTTAAAGAAGCTTTGCAATTTTATGAGGTCCCATTTGTTGAGTTTTGATCTTAGAGCATAAGCTATTGGTGTTCTGTTCAGGAACTTTCCCCCTGTGCCCATGTGTTCAAGACTTTTCCCCTCTTTCTTTTCTATTAGATTCAGTGTATCTGGTTTTATGTGGAGGTGCTTGATGCACATGGACTTGAGCATTGTACAGGGAGATAGGAATGGATCAATTCGCATTCTTCCACATGTAGACCATCAGTTGGACCAGCACCATTTGTTGAAGATGCTGTCTTTTTTCCATTATATGGTTTTAGCTACTTTGTCAAAGATCAAGTGACCATAAAGTGTGTGGGTTCAATTCTGGGTCTTCGATTCTATTCCATTGATCTACCTGCCTGTCACTGTACCAATACAATGCAGTTTTTATCACAACTACTCTGTAGTACAGCTTGAGGTCAGGGATGCTGATTCCACCAGAAGTCCTTTCATTGATGAGAACAGTTTTTGCTATTCTGGGTTTTCTTAATATTCCATATGAATTTGAGAATTGCTCTTTCTAAGTCTATGAAGAATTGAGTGGGAATTTTGATGGGGATTGCATTGAATCTGTAGATTGCTTTCGGCAGGATGGCCATTTTAACTATACTAATCCTGCCAGTCCATGAGCATGGGAGATCTTTCCATCTTCTAAGGTCTTCTTCGATTTCTTTCTTCAGAGATGTTAAGTTCTTGTCATACAGATCTTTCACTTGTTTGGTTAGAGTCACACCAAGATACTTTATATTGTTTGTGACAATAGTAAAGGGTGTCATTTCACTAATTTCTTTCTCAGGTTGTTTATCCTTCCACTATAGGAAGGCTACTGATTTGGTTGAGTTAATTTGATATTTGGCCACTTTGCTGAAGTTTTTTATCAGCTATAGCAGATCTCTGGTGGAGTTTTTCAGGTCACTTAAGTATACAATCATATCATCTGCAAATAGTGATATTTTGATTTTTTCCTTTCCAATTTATATCCCTTTGATCTCCTTTTGTTGTCTAATTGCTCTAGCTAGAAATTCAAGTATTATATTGAAGAGATAGAGGGGGGGCAGCCTTGTCTAGTTCCTGATTTTAGTAGAATTGCTTCAAGTTTCTCTCTATTTAGTTTGATGTTGGCCACTGGTTTGCTGTATATTGTTTTTACTATGTTTAGGTATGGGCCTTGAATTCCTGATCTTTCCAAGACTTTTATCATGAAGGGATGTTGAATTTTGTCAAATGCTTTTTAAGTATCTAATAAAATGACCATGTGGTTTTTTTCTTTGAATTTCTTTATGTAGTGTATTACATTGAGGGATTTCTGGATATTGAACCATCCCTGCATCCCTGGGATGAAGCCTACTTGATCATGGTGAATGATCGTTGTGATGTGTTCTTTGATTCAGTTTACAAGAATTTTATTGAGTATTTTTGCATCAATATTCATAAGGGAAATTGGTTCTGAATTTTTCTTTCTGTGTTGAGTCTTTGTGAGGTTTTGGTATCAGTGTAATTGTGGCCTTATAGAATGAATTGGGTAGTGTTCCTTCTGTTTCTATTTTGTAGAATAGATTGAAAAGGATTGGTATTACATCTTCTTTGAAGGTCTGACAGAATTCTGCACTGAACCCATCTAGTCCTGGGCTTTTTTGTTTGGGAGACTTTTAATGATTGCTTCTATTTCTTTAGGGGTTATGGGACTGTTTAGATGGTTGATCTGATCCAGACATAACTTTGGTATTTGGTATCTTTCTAGAAACTTGTCTATTTTATCAAGATTTTCCAAATTTTTCAGTATAGGCTTTTGTATTAGGAACTGATGATTTTTTTAATTTCCTCAGAATCTGTTGTTATATCTCCCTTTTCATTTCTAATTTTGTTAATTTGGATATTGTCTCTGTCCCTTCTGATTAATCTCACTAAGGGTTTATCTATGTTGTTGATTTTCTCAAAGAACCTGCTAGTGGTTTTGCTGATTCTTTGGATAGTTCTTTTAGTTTCTACTTGGTTTATTTCGGCCCTTAGTTTGATTATTTCCTGACTTCTACTCCTCTTGGGTGTATTAGCTTCTCTTTGTTCTAGAGCTTTCAGGTGTGCTGTTACATGGCTAGTGTATACTTTCTCCAGTTTCTTTTTGGAGGCACTCAGAGTTATGCGTTTTCCTCTTAACACTGCTTTCATTGTGTCCCAATGTTTTGGGTATATTGTACTTTCATTTTCATTAAATTCTAGGAGGTCTTTAATTTCTTCCTTTATTTCTTCCTTGACCAAGTTATCATTGAGTAGAGCATTCTTCAGCTTCCATGTGTATGTGGGCTTTCTGTTGTTGTTGTTAGCATTGAAGACCAGCCTTAGTCCATACTGATCTAAATGGAAGCATTCAATTATTTCAATCTTCTTATATCTGTTGAGGTTTGTTTTGTGACCAATTATATGATCAGTTTTGGAGAAGGTACCATGAGGTGCTGAGAAGAAGGTATATTCTTTTGATTTAGCATTAAATGTTCTAGAGATACCTGTTAAATCCATTTGTTTTATAACATCTGTAAGTTTCACTGTGTCTCTGTTTAGTTTGTGTTTCCAAGATCTGTCCATTGATGCTAGTGGGGTGTTGAAGTTTCCCACTATTGTTGGGTGGGGAGCAATGTGTGCTTTGAGCTTTAGTAAAGTTTCTTTTATGAATGTGGGAGCCTTTGCATTTGGGGCATAGATGTTCAGAATTGAGAGTTCTTCTTGGTAGATTTTTACTTTGATGAGTATGAAGTGTCCTTCCTTATCTTTTTTGATGACTTTTGATTGAAGGTTGATTTTACCCGATATTATAATGTCTACTCTAGCCTGTTTCTTGGGATTGTTTGCCTGGAAAATTGTTTTCCAGCGCTTTACTCTGAGGTAGTGTTTGTCTTTATCATGGAGGTGCATTTCCTGGGTGCAGCAAAATGCTGGGTCTTTTTTATGGATCCAGTCTCCCAGTCTATGCCTTTTTATTGGGGAATTGAGTCCACTGATGTTAAGAAATATTAAGGGATAGTGATTGTTTCTTCCTGTTATTTACAATTTTATTTTTATATTTGTGTGGCTATCATCTTTTAGGTTTGTTGAAAGATTAATTTCTTGCTTTTTCTAAGCTGTACTTTCCTTCCTTGAGTTGGTATTTTTCATCTATTATTCTTTGAAGTGCTGGGTTTGTGGAAGCATACTGTTCAAATTTGGTTTTATCATAGAATAATTTTGTTTCACCATCTATGATAATTGAGAGTTTTGCTGGGTATAGCGCCCTGGGCTGGCATTTGTGTTCTCTTAGGGTCTGTATAAGATCTATACAGGATCTTCTAGCTTTCATAGTCTCTGGTGAGAAGTCTGATGTAATTCTGATAGGTCTGCCTTTATATGTTACTTGACCTTTTTCCCTTACTGCTTTTAATATTCTTTCCTTATTTTGTGTATTTGGTGTTTTGACTATAATGTGACGGGAGGAATTTCTTTTCTGGTTCAATCTATTTGGAATTCTGTAGGCTTCTTGTATATTTATATTCATCTCTTTCTTTAGGTTAGGGAAATTTTCTTCTTTAATTTTGTTGAAGATATATACTGGTCCTTTAATTTGGGAATCTTCACTCTCTTCTATACCTATTGTCCTCAGGTTCTGTCTTCTCATTGTTTCCTTGATATCCTGGATTCTTTGAGTTAGGAGCCTCTTGCATTTTGCATTTCCTTTGACTATTGTGTCAATGTTTTCTATGGTATCTTCTACACCTGTGATTCTCTCTTCTATCTCTTGTATTCTGTTGGTGATGCTTGCATCTATGACTCATGATCTCTTTCCTAAGTTTTCTAACTCCAAGGTTGTCTCCCTTTGTGACTTCTTCATTGTTTCTGTTTCTATTTTTAGTTCTGTTTCTATGTTTAGTTCTATTTTGTTCATTTCCTTCATCTGTTTGATTGTGTTTACCTGTAATTCTTTAAGGAATTTTTGTGTTTCCTCCTTAAGGGCTTCTAGTTGTTTACCTGTGTTCTCTTGTATTTTTTAAAGGGAGTTATCTATTTCCTTCTTAAAATCTTCTATCATCCTCATGAGATGTGATTTTATATCTGAGTCTTGCTTTTCCTGGTGGGAGAGCTGGGTTCTGATGATGCCAAGTAGCCTTGCTTTCTTTTCCTTTTGTTCTTACCCTTGCCTTTTCCCATCTGGTTATCTCTGATGTTAGGTGGTGTTAATCTTTCTGACTGTGGCTTGTCCATCCTACAAGCCTAGGTGTCAATACTCCTTGAAGACCATTTCTCTTTGAAAGGAATTTGGGTTTGGAGAGCTGGGGTACAGGGTCATCTCTGGGGTGCAGACAGAATCCAGAAAGATCTAGTCCCCAGTTGTCCCTTGTTTCCTGTGTTATGATGACTCTGCAAGGGTCCCTTTTGATCTAGTAAATTTGAATAGAAGTGGTGATGTTGCCTGTCCTTGAAGGTGTGTCAACACTCCTGAGATACCAGCTTTCTTGTGGCACTATTTGAGCATGGAGCCTTGTGTCACAAGATCTGCTCCCTGGCCACCAAAAGAAACCAGAAGACCACTCCTCAGTCCCTGTGTCCTGGGGATTCCAGATGGGTCCCTCTGAGCAGACAAGCTTGCCCACACTCCTGGGAGTCTAGCTTTCTCCAGGCACAATTTGACTATACAGCCCTGGTAGCCCAGACAGAGGTCTCCAGCCACAGATGGAAACCTTCCTCTGGTTGTTCCTCAGTTCCTGTGTCCCAAGGATTCCAGGTCAGTTCCACTCAGCAGTGCTGCTTCTCTTACCCCCTTTCATGGGCTTTTCCACACTCCTGGGAGGCTAGCTTTCTCCCATTGCTATATGGCTGTGGAGCCATGGTGGCAGCCACAGATGGAGCATCCAGAATCTCAACTCACCTGTTTGCAATACACTGAACCTCTAATTTTTACAGAAAAATTACAAATGGAATTATGGACCCCTGACTCTATGTCCCCTTCTAATTCTCCTCTAATAATCTCAGAGGACACTTGAAGGGACTGTAAGATTAAGTAAGACTAGAGTAAGTAGAGAAAAAAATAGACCAAGAAAAGAAGGACTCAAAGGAGCAGGCTTCTGTTCCCCCTGAGGCAAAGCAAGGCTAAATTTCAATCAGCCTATGGGTTATGGAATGTCCTGAATTCTTATGTCCTCAAAATAGGGCTGACCTACTTCCTACATGAATTCACCAACATCCAATGTCCAGATACACAAACTCTCAGTATGAACTCTGGAGGCACTGCACACTGTTACAAGTTGAATTGTTTCACAATTACATAGTGCATCCATCTCAGGTTCATTGGAAAGAAAATCAGCATAGATCCCAGTATCCACCTAAGGCCTCTGAACACTTGCCTATCCAGGAGTTCCCCCATTCACAGCTTTCCAGATACTCCAACACTGAGCTGAAAACTTGAAAGTGTAATTAAAAAAGTAACTAGCTTGAATGCCTAAATAAAGTATAAAATACATTTAATATCACATCTAAATGCACTTAATTGTTCAAATTTACCTTAGAAATGTGCAAATATCAAAACATTTGATTTACAAATTGGGAGCACTAGTATGTAAGTATAAATGTTTATTGCATGCTGTCGATAGTAACAATTGATTTCTTTTTCTTTTCCAGGTCAAGCAGATCTATTATATTTTATTCTGTAGATCACCACAAAAATAGTTTCCCAAGTCGTCCACAAGCTAGACAACACATCTTGTTCAGACAGAAGTGTTATAGAATTTGCTTATCCCTGCTATTTTGTAGGAAAGGATAATTACAAAGTAGTCACCACAATGAACTTACAAGAAGGAAAAATCAATGGAGTTGTAGAATGATGCATGTATCAACTCCAAACCCCAGGTAGCAATTTTAAATAATTAGATTGGAGGTAGACAATTAATAGGTGATCACTTACACTCTTAATTAATGCCAGACTCTTTTTCTATAATGGCACCTTTTATGCACCCATTTTATCTGTGACCTACACGATAAGATATGGGCTTCTGATGCCACTTTTCTCAAAGAAAAAATATCTGTACTGAAAATTACACAGCCTGTTTTCTCAACCAAATGGGGAGGAAAGGACAGATCATGAAACTCTGTTCCAGGTGGTCTCTGATAACCCCTATTAGAATGTCACACTCAAGAAAATCCACATGATAAGGGAAATCCGAGGGGAGACACAGTCAGGCTGCTGCCACCTGAGCACAAGGATCTGTGCCCTGAATATCAATGAACAACTGGACACATCAAGCCACAGCTGGCAGCTGTAGGACTGGAATGACTATACCAAAATTCAATGTAGGCACCTGTGTATCTGCACTTCTTTCAGCAGGAAGAAACTATGCAAACAGCAGCAGGGCAGGCAGAGCTAAACATGGTGCAAACATAACTTCAATTGTGCCTTATAATCCATCTATCTAAATAGCCCTATAGCATAGAGAGGAATCACTACTTACCAGCTGCCAAACATTGGAGAGTGCTAAAGAAGCTTGGAAACCCTGTAGTAAAGTGAGAATGGGTCCTAGTTCCTCTAGTTAGCCTTCTACTGTTACGATTCTTCATTCTCCCTGCTTCTAAGGGGAGGATTTAAGCACATTATTTAATGTCTCACTAAAAACCTGTTGAAGAACTAAAATCAACAGACATATGCTTTTGACTCTGGCAAAACTGGCTTAGCAAATTTGGTTAGGCCAGAGCTCAAAACATGGGACAATGATTGCAGAGGTGAAGTAAACAGATTGAAGCAGAGGGTGGAGGAGATATTTTTATTAGTATTCTGACATATTTGCTTTCAATTCTAATAATTCACCATTAGCTTTCATGTCTGAGTTCCTTTATTTTCCTTCTCAACTACAGGTATTTCCAAAATAACTTTTCTAATTAAGTTTGACTGAATTTTTCATAATACTTCAATGTTAGAAGTATTGAAGAATACTTCTTTGTTGGGAATGTCTTGCTAATTGCTATATAGGTCGTTGGCAAATTTTCAATCCTGTATTTGCTGGTTAAAATACAATATTGCTGACTCATCTTTTGTCTGTGGTTCATTACTGTTCAGATCATTATAGCTAGGCTGCTCATATAAAATACTACCACTAATCATATTTGAATTTACATGTGGGTATATAATGGAATGCAGCACCAAACACCATTCCCAAATACTTGAGAGGCACAGAAACTAGGAAACATTAATATTAAGGTCTTCTATGAATGTTCAGTGGCTGTATTCTTTAGGTATGCAAATGAAGCATATTAAATTTGTTCTACTTTACTTCTTTGTCTCTATTAATATTTAGTTCACCAACAGTCTATTTTTAATGCCAACCTATTTCTATTATCATATGCCTACTCATGAACAGCGATATCATATTCAAATCTGTTCTCAGCCTGCTGAATTGGTGGTTCAGTGCTGTTTTTTGATCACCCACTTCAAAGATGGCTTCTTTTCGAGCAGTTTGGAGTATGTGGTACACATCAGGTGACCATTCCTCAGGTATTCTTTGGCCTATAAAGAAAGATTTTCCTCATGGTCTTTCTTTTCAGTCATGTGAGGGAAAGTAACTGGTGAATGTGAATCTAAATTTTCAATCATTCTGAATTAAAAAATGATGACCAAGACCAAAGAAGTGAAGTTCTATTAATAAAATGGCTATTTACCAGTAATAGCAACTAATGTATATTTTGTAATCAAATTTGTTTGTGACAATTAGAAATTAAAGATGTAATGTTTATACATATGAAATTCCATGGCCTGGTCTTCCATACATGAAAATTTCCTAAATGTCTTGTACCTAAATTATCATGAAGTGAAATTCATGCAAATCTATTTTCAAATGCCAAGACAGTTTATCTCCATTATAAACAAATATACCAACAAAAATCAGTGTTCTGTAATTTGGGTGGTTCTGAAAGAAAAATGAAACTACTGAATCATAATATCTCTTACACTAAATTTCCCAAAACTTCTGTATTCTAACAAAATCATCATTAGTAGTGAAGGAGTTAAAAATAACGTTTAAAGACACTCCAGGTCTAGCCAAACAAACACATGAATAATACATGACCAAAGATCTTCATATGATGGAGGGTCTCTGAAATGTTATAAAACATTAAGTCTCCTACTTGTGAAATGATTCAACAAAGCTCACATGGGAAGGATCCCTGAGGACAGCTCCATCTGTACACTTCCAACCACAGCTTTCCATGAGATAAAAAGGCTATTAGGGGATCTTGGCAGGCCCTTAATGGTTCCAAGCCTTCATCTAATGCCTCTCTCTAAGAGGCCCTGAATTTAAGCCATCCATTCAATACTGTGGTTACAGCATTCGGATCTTTAGTATGTGAGCTATCCAGGGCCAAGTAAGAGTTTCTTGTCATACAGCAAAAAAGGATTAGTGACTGAAATTATTAGGAAGAGAGAAGACACTGTGAGTACAGGTCCCAGTGGGATAATGGGTTATATCGAGCAGCTAGAGAGCTTGCCAGAAGTGGTTCATCTGTTTGAGAAAATGGAGCATGCAAAAAGGGGAGAGTTCTTGATCTACAGATAGCTTGAATTTCATCAATCTTCTGTTTCAAATGCAACAGGGTATGTCCTGAGGGACCCTAAAAATAGATATCACTAATGAGAAAAGCTACATTCTACTGAAATCACAAACAAAGCAGAAGTTGTTTCCAAGAATTCAACATCTCTATGTGGGACTGAAGTCACCTGCATCACACTTTAAAAGTCACTTTTCATGTGAGGAAATTGCTTGCTCAAAGAATTATACTTTGTAACATCTTTGTCATAAGCCTATTTATTATAATGCAGACACAACATTCCACATAGTTCTCTTCCTACATTTCTACATGTTATGATATACCTCAAAACATTATATGTCTAAATACAGTAGAAATGTACAAATAAGAAAATATATTACTTCAATACACTCTGTAATTTTCTCTCTTTTCTGTTTTTATGTCTATGAATGATAATATAATAAGGCCTGTCTCGTGAAGACATCTCAAGGAATGAAGTAAAGAAATTGTGGATGCACATGGGTTTTGGATTGTGTTATATCAATGACTTCTTTTAAAAATATTAAACAATGAATATTATCTACTAAATATCTTTTAGTGTGTGCTTAAATAATCTTCTTGCACTCTTCTTTAAAGTTGAATGCTTAGTATTTAATGTGGATCCAATGGAATATAGTAATTCATTTGAGCCTGAAAAGTCAGATGTGGTGTAAAAAGATTTTTGAACCCTTTTGATGCTGATTCTTTAACATCCTCATGGGAAGAACTAATTAAGGCCAATAATGCAGGCAGTTCACTAGGTATTGGAGTTAGTCCCTGCTCATGGGAGCCAGTCAAAATAAAATAAGCAGAAATGAGTCTCTCATGGGGAAGAAGTCTTGTTTTAGTCAGTTGCTTAGGAAGGAAACCTATAAGCCATTATTAATTACTGACTTAATTATAGAACTGTAAAATGTATAAACAATTTACAGAAACCAGAAAATGACTGTGCAGAATGAGTAATTACTGAGATTTTTTTTAAAAATAAAAGCTTGTCCATTATTTTTAGATAATTTTATAGATGCACTCAAATGTACATATTTATATTACACATATTTTCTCTGTATGAATAAATTAATACATTAATTAGTTGTATAAAGAATTAATTAAAAGATCCTTAATCAGTAACTACTCATAAAAGGAAAACTGGCTTTCTGATGAAAGACTTTGCCTGGTGGTGTGTTAGTAAATGTTTAATAACTGGCTCTAGAAGACAGGAGGGCAGCCTGATTTGTGACATTTATATACTTACATTTCAAGATACTTTTTCTACAACAGAACTTTTACAACCAATATGATGTCACTAGATGTAAAAGTTGGACAAATTTTTTGCAAACTGCACACTTCTATGTAAAAGTCCTACCCAACTGTATTTTGTAGATATAAAATAGTACTCAGATGGTAAATATGTTGACTTCTGAATATGCATTACTTCTCTTTCCAAATAATTTATTTATAGTTCATATAGTTAATCTTTTAAATAAAACTGTATTTAATTATTGGCTCATCAAATTTCTAAAACCCTCATTGTAAACTCTTCCCAGCTGGGACAAGCTGGCTTTTGCGTACATTGCCTTAGCTCACTGTTGGCCAATTAGAAAAAAAGTTAATATGGAAAGGAAAGAGTAGAAACTGGGAAAAAGATTGTTGGGAAAGAGATTCCAATGCTAGAAAGGCGTGTGAATTTCTACATTGTAACCAAAGACAAATCCAAGATAGGTTTCTTCTTATAAACTACAATTTGAAAGATTTCCTTCATTTGGTATTTAAGTTTAAGAAGCTTAGTGTAGTGATACATATCTGCATTTTCACTACTCATGAGGCATGGGGATCATCACAAGTTTTGTAGCCATCTTAGACTACATAGTAAGACTTTATCATATATATATATATACACACACACACACATATATATATATATACACATATATATATTACATATATATATACATTTATTATATTATATATAAATGAGAGAGAGAGTAAACGTTTGAGGAAGAATTGCCACTAATGATAATTTTGTATTTCATAAAATCTTAATTAAGATCATTTCATTTGAAGGTACTTATTAGTGGAAGAAACAACTAAAAAGCAATGCTTTCTTTGTATCTTGATTAACTGATTTTACCAATCAGTTTGCTTAGCATATGGCTTCTTACTTACAAACATTTATTATACTACATGCTGATCAATACCAAAATATAAATACGTCACTTCTTACTGGAAAAGAGAGAAGCTGTCAGCATTATATATGCCTTAACATAAGCTGCTGGGCTCAATTCTCATACACGAAGATAACTGCTACAATCTAGTTGCCTTACAATCTTGTTCTGAGACCTATTACTAACAAAGGAACTGAATGTCTGCCTGAAACATTCAGAATGCAAAGTCCAGTGCAAAGAGTAGGTTGAAGATACCCAACATTTAATTGCACTTTATGATTTAAATATATATCATTAGTCATGGGAAACATTCTAATGAATGATCCTTCCTTTTCTTAAGGAAGGAAAAAATCATTGAGGAACAAATGTAAAATATTTAGCACCAGTCATCTATCTAATTGCTACAATAGATCCATCACCAACCTCTATGCTCTCCACTTTTGAGTCCCATTTACCACTCCCTATAGGTGTTTCTTCTCCAAATGAACAGTATTTTTAGTTTTCTTGCTCTATCAAGGGAATCATATTCCCCAACGCATGTCACTGTATCCAACCTCATTTATTCTATTGTAGGTATGTTAATGTCTACTGTATAATGTGCCTATAGCTAGATGGTATTTCTCTGACAGGGCATTCATAGCACATCTCCCACTTTATTTTAGGACCTTTGCAAAGTATTCCAAATTTAAAGCATAGACTAGTTTGTTTTATGGGTTAACATATTTGTGTTACCTTAGTAGTTACTACTAATCACTGCTAAAAAAATGATCCTTGGGGGAAACAATGTTTTTTGTGGATGCACGTGTGCTTAACAATTTCCTCTGAGATTGAAAATTTTCATCTTGCAGGGAAAGTTCCTTCAGCAGAAAGTTAAACAACTCAAAACAACTTCAGGAAGTACCTGAAATTGAGCAGAGTCACTAGGCCACTCTCTACCAGAGCAAACTATAAAAGCTAAGAGTCCCTCTGAAGAAAGTGAGACACAGGACTTCAGTAATATTTGTTATTAAAACACAGTCTGCTTTATCTGTCATTTACCTTTCCCACACATATTTTACCTGTGATATATCAGTGTGGTTATTACTCCTCCAGCAATGACTTGATTATATAAAGAGAAGAATTTCCAAAATTTATGGACAATGTTTTTAAAAATCAATAGTACTTCCTAAAGAATGAAAAGTTATTGGTATATATATATATATATATATATATATATATATATCCATTTCAGTGAATGCTGTTCATTTCTATTTTCTCAACCTTACAACCCTGAAATTCAAGGGAAGAGACGGGAATAAAAACACAGATGGTTAATAGGATGCTGGGATTTGTCCCTGCAAAACAGAGGGTGCAGATTTATGTAAGTGAAAAATGATTTTGTATTGCTGGGTTATCTAAGGCAACTGGTAGCTTAAACAGAATGTTATGATCTTTTTGATGGAGTTATGCTGATATCATTTTAGTATTATTAAGAATAAGCAACCACATAGAAGAAAAATACAGTGCATCCATAGGCAGGACAGAGAAGCTATACAAAGGATTTGGGTAGAGAAGTCATAAAATAGGTTGAAACCAAAAGAATATGAAGTATTAATCAATGAAATAAAACATGTAATCAGTAGATGGAGCTTGAGAAAGAAAAGATCTGACAACATAAATCTGTTTGTCAGGAGGATTATACTAAGAAACATTCAGAATTTTCTGATAAGTGCCCATCAGGAAGATATATCTGAATTAATCCCAATAAGGCTGGTAACCATACAGACCTTAGTTTGAGCTAGATGGATCACATAGTGGCTGTAATCAATGATATGTACAGAGTGTTTAAAAATTAAGAGCCCAAATTTTAAATGTGTGAACTTCCAAACAAATATGTGAAGAGATTATGCTAATCCAGTTGTTTGAAATTCTCCACATCATGTACCTACACCAAAATAACAAATTGTTCACATACATTGTAAAAAGTATTATTTGACAATTAAAAATAATAGTAAAATAAGGACTTCAAAGCAAAACTAAAAACATTCTTTAACTTCATATAGAGGGTACAAATCATCCTACTTAATACTGGAGAAAAATCTGAAGAGCATGAATATCAAATAAACTTTTAAGTCATGTACTATGAGACCTGAGGACAATTAATGAAAGAGAAAGATTGAGACACAGAAAGGGAGACCTCATACCTACCACAGCAGCAGTCCTGCCATGTAATAAACCATCACTGACATGTCTTCCATTTGGGTTCCTTCCTAATGGATATAGCTCAAATGGAATAGCTCAGACTACACAGAGAAAGCGCAATGACTCACACAATCTCTATGCATCTCAGTAATAAACCTGTCCAGAATGGAAACACAACATTCTAGGAGTCCTACAAACTGACTTCATCGCTTGAGAGTAGTCAGTAAGCTTCCAAGGGAGAGCAAATGTTTAGAGTTTAGGAACTCTACAGGAGCAGTGCAGTCAGAGTTGGGGAGTCAGCCTAGGAGACCCAGCTCTTTTCTGTTTACCTTCAGAAATGAAGCATCTGCTAGGCAATCTTGAAGAAAGCCCAGTCTTTCCAAGTTTTTCCAATCCAAAGAACGTACCAAATTTGAATGACAGTCCATCCAAATCTTGGTGCACCTCATAATATTCAATGAGATTGCCTCTCATAGATCTCTTGTATGACCCTGATATTATGGTCCAACCACTCCTATGAGGGAATGAACAAGTTTTCAGTGGAGTTAAGTGCCCACGAGACTGGTAGAGAACACTATGCCTCCTTCTAGCTTCTTGTGGATTGTTTGCAGATTCTGCTAGTGCTGGCCTGAGGTGGCTCACTGTCATCTCATCCCAGTGGCATTATCTGTGTCCCATCCCTTCATCTGCCTCCATGTTTGCATGTCTTTTTTTGTGCAAATTTCCCACAGCTCTATTCTTCTAGAGAACCATGACTAAATGGGGTCTCATTAAATTTTCGTACATAGAATGTATTTTGACCATATTCTGGCCCCTATAACCTCTCCTTTCTTGAACCCCCTCACTCCTCTGCTCTTTTCTCTTCCCAGACAACCACCCTTCTACTTTCAAGTACTTCCTGTGGCCCCAATTTTTTTTTTAGTAGTATACCTCATTCTTCTGTACTTGATGTGTGTGTCAGCTCTCAGCCTTAGCTAATGAAAGGTGATTTCTACATCAATCTCAAAGTCTCATAATCATCCATAAATTTCCCTAACCTTTTATAAGCTTTATAAAATGAACCAGAATATTGAAATAACGACAACAAAAATTAAGAATTACATTGCAGTACTGGAGTGATGGCTTAGCAGTTAAGAGCACTGACTTATTCCAGAGGACCAGGGGTCAATTCCCAGCACTCCTGTGGCAGCTCAAAACTATCTGTAACTCCAGTTTCAGGGAATTGTTGGCTTCAGAAGTCATTGTATGCACCCGATGCACAGACATACATCAGGAAGAACCCCAATACACATAAAATAATCTTCAAAAGGTAATTTTTCTGAACAGAAAAAAGAAGAGCCATTTAAATTAAAACTGTGGAAAAGCAAAACTATCATTATACCTACTTTATAAAACAAATGAGTTTCCATGCTGATTGTCCAACATTTCTGTGAGATAAGCAGTACATTTCATAGAACTTAATTCAAAACTCACACAGATCCATCACCACTAATCATGCATATTTTATTTGGCCTTTTGAATGTCACAGGTGCTCTGCTTACAAGATGGTTAGAAAGTGGAATAGAAAGCCTTAAAGCTTTTCTTCCACTGTCAGTCAAAAATTAAATGCTAATTTCCTTTAACTGGGGAGAATGTTTTCCAAAAGAAAACATACAACCCATCTATATATGTTAATAGCTGTTTGTTTAGGTAAATGTCGTGGGGTTTCTGTGACTATAAACATGCCATCATATTTTTGACTTTTAATGGGCTGATTACCAGCTATGACAGTAAATATAGCTCGCACCATAAAGGAATATAAAATATAGTAACTTCTCCAAGTAATGACGTGACAAGTTTTATTGAACATGCCTTACAGTCTTATGACTGTGATGGGGAATGATGTCTAGTACTTCGTAGGAACCATTCCTGCCATAGTGTGTTCAACACGTTCCTGAGACAGCTCAGAGAAAATGCTTCTGAAATGCCATGTGGAGGTAATGGCAGAATTTAATACACACATTTAAGGTCCGTTTAAATATGGTAACTAAAGCTGATTTAGCAACGTATGCTCTAGTGTTCTTTTTTAGCTCTGGACTTTACATAGCTGATAATAGAATACTTGGTATGATACAGACACACAGCACCAAAAGTGTCCTTAGAGAAGAGGTATTTAAAAGGTTTTTGTTGACTTGAGACATGGGTGGGATGCTAACCAATCACCTTTCCTAGGAAGAATCACTTTACAAAGTTTTCTATGCTCCTGTCTTTATTCTTTACACTTGGTTTTTAACCTGGTCCGGCAGAGTCAGAGCATAAACATAAACTATGGGAAAGCACATAAGTTTGCCAGAAGAAACGGCAATAACGGAAAATAGTCGCAATAGCATAAAGGAGAGAGAGGACAGATTTTGCAAACCAGAGTTCATCCACATTAGTCACCTAAAAAATAGCAAGATCATGCTTTTTCACTCTGGAGAGAATGAAGTTCATGTGCAAAGGAATTAGATCACTGAAACCCTTCTATTTCTTGGTTTTTAGGAGGAGCGCCTGGGATGTCTAGGTAGTAATCTGCAGATGACTCTAACCTTACTATATGAATTCCTTGCACCAAGTCTGAGTAGCAAATGGCATCCCTCTTCACAGAAGCACTTGTTCAGGTTTCATAATCCCCAACTTCCAAGAGTTCACACAGTAAACAAAACCAGGAAAACAGAAGAGGAACAGCTGTTTTCAGTGGGAAATGCACTAAGCCTCTTGGAAGCTGGAGTCTTTTCACTTAGCATGCTGGAGCAGGTTTATAGGGGCTCAGAGGGTTTAATTCTTAAATGTTCATGATTTCTGTAAGCCAGTTATCAAACACAACCATTATTGTAAACTGAATTTTATAAGATTAGATAAATCATATTCAAAACGGAGGTACTGAAGTATCTAAAGTTCACTCCTGCATTATTTTACGACATTCTTCTTTATCTGTGCTTTTGAAGTTGTTTGAGCTTCTTATTTCAGTAAGCATATTTCAGGGATACATACTTAAACTACAAGTATGTGGTGTATGTAGCCTCTACTTTGTCAAAAGAAATTCACAAACAATCTTTTAGGGTCTGAAAATTATTATACAGTTAAGAAATAGAAATCTGGTCACAGCAACAATGAAATTCCAATTTTCTTTCAGTGTTTTCTTTTCCCGTTAAATCAAATAAAAATATCAAACAGTATTCACATCAAACCTATGAAGAGCTTGACAAACTCAAAACAAATATGCCAGAAGTAATTTATAGTAAGAAATATTGTGTGTGTGTGTGTGTGTGTGTGTATGTGTTTTCACAGCAGTGCTATTCTTTACATAAACTAAGCTATCATACACTAATGTAATAATGTAGTAGAGAAGTATGCTGGCTGGTTTTTCTTGTCAACTCAACACAAGTTGGAGTCATTTCAGAAGAGGAAAACCTCAATTGAGTAAACAACCCAGCCAGACTGGCCTGTGGGAAAGACTGCAGTACAGTCTCTTAATTACTGATTGATGTGGGAGGGTCCAGCTCACTGTGAGAGGTGACACCTCTGGGCTGGTTGTTCTGGGCTGTAAAAGAAAGAGAAAACCATGGGAGAAACCCAGTAAGCATCACTCCCCAAGGTGTCTGCTTCAGCCTCTGCTTCTAGGTTCCTGTCATGCGTTCTCATCCTGATGTTGATGATGGTCTGCTATGAATTTGTGTCTTAGTGTCTTCTCATAAAGATAGAAACTCTCACCTAGACAACACATAAGCTTTCTTTTGTTTAGGATTCAGTTATGAAGTTCATATGATCATGTCTCTGCCTCTACCATACTACAACTTACTTTGGAAAAAACAACTTTATAAGTTTCTCATAAGCAAATTAGTGAAATCGGAGAATTGAATTACGACTGTATTCATAAATGTGTGTGAAACCCCTATGTGTTATGTGAATGTAACACTGCAATTATGCCTTTATGGGTCACACAATCCATTGTGCTTACTAGCAGCCTTAGTGAAACAAGAGCTGACCAAATTTATTCCGTTTATTTTTGTTTTGTTTTTTAATGTAAAAGCCGAGTTCAAAACAAAACAAAACACCGTATAAGTTATCTTTTGAGGTTTTTTCCCCCAAGGTAATGAAAAAAATCATACTTATGTGAAAGTTTAAAATTATGTATTTCAAGAAAACACAGAGTGGAATAGGCTATCCAATAGCCTTCCGAATTTATCTGTTTTGCGTGGGTGATAATAGAATGAGCACGTATACAGTGAAGCTTTTGGGGGAAACTGGAAAAGTGAAAATGTTTAAAAATTTCCAGTGAACAAGGGCTAACTACTGAGCAGCATTATTACTTCTCCCCGTTAATGAGCGCTTTCAGAGCTATTACCATTAGGGAAAGTTCGCTGAAAGCCTTGTCAAAATATACCACTTACACCTTTGTGGTGTGTGACAAAACAAATGCAATGTTTCAAAGAAAGGAACTGCGGTGGCGGGGAGCCTACAAGGTCTGGTCCCTGAACTGGGTGTGGGGGAGTGGGGTGGGGGTGAAGGGAAGACTATGACTCTCACTCACAAAAGTCTGGCACAGGAGATTTCAACCTTGACTTCTGGCGACCATGAAACAGACCACAGAGTAAATCCTGATAACAAAAGGACCCAGAGTATTTGCATAGAATCAGAAAGGTCTTTTATCTTTCCACCCTGGTTTCCAACTTCCGATTCCACTCACTCCCTGGGCAAGCGGCCAAACCAAACAGAAGCCCTTTTCGCTCCTTTGCTCTGTTCACTCCCCCAAAGACAGCTGTCAGTCTGTCGCATCCTGCACAAGCAACATTTCAAGAAAATCAAAAGCGGCACTGAAAAGGCTGAGGCTGAACTTGTGGTTCCCAAGCACAGCCCATGTTCCTGGAATACTCGACTCCACTATCATCGCCTTCCAGATGCTGAAAGTAAGAACTACCGGAGGTGAGGTTGCAGCTCTCTCAGAAACTAGCTGCCCCCAAGCTTCGTCTAACCAAATAACAACGTGTCTGGAGAAAAACCTCCGGATAAGAGCGAGCTCCGAGCCCAGGCATAACTTAAGCAGAACTGCAGAGGGTGCACACGCCAGGTGTCCAACAGAAGGGCGGGGAAATCTCTCCCGGAGCCCACCTCAGCTGCCCCCCGACCGCGCGGCGACGCCGGGTGGGGGCGCAGTGAACCCCAGCGCCTGGGACCAGAAGTGAGACCGCGCCCTCCTGCGGGCAAGAGCTACCAGGCGGGAGGCACAGACACCCTGGAAGGGACCGAGAGGGTGGGAAATCCCTCTGATGCGTTCTGCCAGCTCACGGGTCTTTAGCCTGGAGCTTCGGATCCAGGGTCAGAGTCCTACAAGCCAGTCCGACTTTCGGACTGGTTCCAGACCCGGACGCACTGAACACTTACCAGCTGCAGTGCGCAGAGACAGACGAGCGAGCAGCGCCCGGTGCAGCAGCCCATGGTGCGGCCAGCGTCCCAGCAGCGCCGCTTGAGAGAGATCTGGGAGCTCAGGCTGTACCCTGCGACTTCAGAGCTGCCCGCGCAGCTCACTCTCCCACTGGGCGCAGGCTCCGGACCCCGCGGCCGGCTTTCCTTTCGGACTGGGGCTGGCCGCCGCCTTTGTTAATCTGCGAGCAGGGCGGGCGGAGGTCAGTGCGGCGCGCCCGTGCAGTGCGTCTGCCGGGGGTCCCTACCTCCTAGCGCGAGGGTGGGCTTCTTGAGGAGGGGGAGCCGGGTGGAGGGCGGGGTGGTACGGGGGGATGGAAGAGGCTACTGCTGGTGAGTGGGTGAATGTCTTTTAGGGGAGGGGAGTGTGCAGGAGGTGGGCGTCTGTAAAGTGCGGTGGGTTGTCTGGGTCGGTGTGTGTGTGTGTGTGTGTGTGTGTGTGTGTGTTGGGAGGGGATGAATGAAAGAGAGCGCCTCTGGGGAGGAGCGTCTTGTCTTGTTAGGAGTCTGGGGAGAGAGAAAGAGACGGTAAGGGGATGAGAATGAATGTGAATAAGCTTGAATCTGGGAGGTCCCTTGGGATTTGAATCCCAGGCTCATGGAGCAATTGTGGAGTCATAAATTGTAGGTTTTTCTTCTGGGTGTGAGGAGTGGGATGAAGGGACTGCAAAACCTGGAGCTAGGTTTACCCAAGCTGCCCTGGAAAGGTACATGTTCTGTTTGGTGTATACTGAGGAAGGACCCAGAGACTTGAAACTCCTAGTGGAAGCGCACTGCATAATGAGTGGCCAAGGTAGGGGCAGTGGACTGAGCCACTGGCGTGGCCCTAAGAGATGGTTCAATCAATAAGGGTCTCAACCCAAGATCCCAAGATTCTGGGTCCCTCGGTCAAGATCACATTTTTTTTTTTTTTTTCCCCCCTCCAGGCGCCCCTGCGGGAATCTTCTAGGAAAAGTTGCCTAAGGTCACAGCAGAGCATATCATTCCCACAAGAACTCAAAGAATAAAGACTACGCAAACTGACTCAAGGCTCCAATTTGGAGTGCCCTGGTAGTCTTCCCACAGACACTGACAAGGGAAAGGCAAGGATCTTTTAATAATAATGAACTACTTCTGGAATAAACACAAATAGGAAGATGGACAGAGAGGCATCTAGGAGTAAAACAATTCTAGTTAGTTAAGATAGCAAAGTCTTCATGAACTCTAAAGAAACTTCCTCTCCCTGCCATGAACAGGGCAGAGCCCAGGAGTAGCTGAATCACTCCTCAAAATCAGAATAAATCCTCGACCAATTTCGTGCAAAGAGAAACGAGGCTGGAAACACTGTTTTTAACCCATTGCAGCTCTCCTGGTAGATTCTTGGTTTATAAAGTTAAGAAAAAGTGAAAGCTAGGTCAGGTGTCTCATGCCTTTCATTTTAGCACTCTGGAGGCATAATTAGGCTGATCTCTCTGAGTTCAAGGCTAGACTGGTCTATAAAGACAGAAAAGATGAAAGAGCTTTGTGTTACATGTGCACAACCCATCCAGACATTAAAAGTATTTGTCTTGCAATTATATGTCCGGCTCTTTGAAATTTCTATAGCCTACATATTTTTGTCTGATTTGGACAACATTTTTCCAAAGAAAACTGTACTCATGGCATCTCAGACATTTTAGTAAGCACAAAGGAGTTACTCAAATGGCTATAGAAGAAAAAGTCAAAAAATATCCGTTCTTGAAACTCCTGTTCATTCCTGTGAGAAGGGGCAAGTGTAGTCAGAAGTATTTTTATTTTTATTTTTTTAACCTAACTTTAAGACATCCATGATCAAGGACTATGAGAAACTACTAGTTTTATCCACATAAAATATAGTCATGGCCATCACTGACAAACAAATAGTTTTCCTTCTCCAGATCTTTCCCTGTAGTCTTAGCCATTGACCCCTCTAGTAGCTAAAGTAGGACACAGGAAATTCTGTCTATGTCTTACACAAATAATAGCAGCTGCTTTATGTCCTGAGTTTGTGATGGATCATGGTAATAAAACCAATGTTCCTTCTGTCCAGGTCCTACGACATTTTCCACAATGTATTTTATTTGTGGTAAAATTTCATTCATTGGTTTAGGAAGCACTATACTATAACTTAATACGCACCAGTGCTTATGAAATCCCAGGTGCCAGCCACCTCTATGCACACTGAAGTGGGTTCATGGAAAACTGTGGATTCAGCTGGAGAGAGTATTCTAATAACCACAGAGAAGCACAAGAATGCAAAGTCAGTCATTATAACTTGTATGCCTCTGACTTCAGTCAGCTGGCTGTCACTAAAACTTAGGGCGCAAAAACACTTATATACAATATGGGGAAAGTCCTCTCTCAGAAGCTGTAGTGATATGCACTGGTCCAGTCCCCAGATGCAGTGTTAGCAGGTGGAATGGGTTGAGAAAACCTGAAGCCCTCTTGTGCTTCTGACTTAACTTTCCAAGAGACCCAGATTGGGGATTCTTCTCTGTATAATTCAAGTGTTTTAAAATGCATTGATTTTAAATGCATTTTTAAAAACAAAACAACTTTAATAACCAGTCTGGAGGTTGTATGAAGCTTTAGTTCTTCCTCTTTGCATCCTTTATTCTTTCTTCTAAGTGGTACTAGAAATCCCTAGCTGAGCACATAGCAGTTATCAAATGTGTATATATGTATAGAGATTTTTGTTGCTGTTCACTTGTTTCCTTTTTTTCCTTCTATCTTATTTGTTTTTTGATAATACCCCTTTAAGAAAATCTAATTCTCCCCCCCCACTACTACAAGCTTTGCAAACAAAAAGGCACATGAGACAAAGACAGCACACAAAAAAGCCAGATCTGAAAGTTCAGATTCCTGTATTTCTTGATCAAGTTGCAGTTATTTGAGAATCTTGGGACCCAAGGCATTTGGGAATATTTTCATAAACATAACAGGATACTTAAGGAATGGGACTCAAGTCTAAATTTGAAATTCTGTTATCTTTCATATGCATCTTAGACATACGATCTACAGGCAATTTTTAAATGTGCTCAAGCTTTGACTACAACAGAAAATAAGGTGTGGGCTGTCAGACTTGTAATATCATTTTGACTCTCAAAGTCCGGAGAGTTATAGTATTTATTTTGAGACACAGACTTCCTGTTTCTCCTTCAATAAAGATGCAATTCTAAAGTGTCCTTTCAACTATTACCCACTTTTCATATTTTTTGTCACTTTTCCTGGAGTCTGAAATACATAATTAAAAATGCAGAATAATAACATAAAATGTGTTATGTGTACAATGGAGACATACAATTCTAAATAAATTGCACATGAAAATCATTTTAGTTATTGTCTTAGCCACTGCTCTATTGCAGTGAAATGATACCATGACCAAAGTAACTCTTACAACATAAAGCACTTATTCAGAAGTCACTTGCAGTTACACGGGGTTAGCCCCTGGTCATTATGACAGGGAGCAAGGCAGCATGAAGGCAGGCAGTAACTGAGAGCTTTACATCCTGATGCACAGACAGTGGGCACAGAAGTGGGTGGGTAGGGGAAAATCACTGGGCTTGCCCATGAGCTGTTGAAACCTCCAAGCTTATCCCAGTGACCCATCACCTCCAACAAGGTCATACCTCTTAACCTTTCCCCAACAGTTTACCAGTTAGTAACTAAGCATGCAATTATATGAGTCTATGGGGGCATTTTCATTCAAGCTAAGACAGCTATCATTTCCTTTCCTAGTCTATTAATATGTATTTAGAATCCGAAATAATTACGCAAGTACACAAAAATACACTACTTGTCTTATGTTCTTAAAATCACTAACATAAACTTATAATTCATGGTGAATACTATTCTATTTATTCCTGTGTTTTAAAATGTTTTTTTTTTTCTCTATTTGATATAAAAGGTAGAACCCAGGTCTTGCTCAATCTCAGTATATGGTATATGCTCTCTGTATGTTCTAATTTACTCACTGGGCCATTGTACATTTCTATTCAGTTAATTTTAAAGAACCATTAAAATTAGCAAAAACAACAACAACAACAAAACAAAACAAAAAACACCCCATAATTTTTCTCCATGTTCTTAAATGAGAGTGCAAGGTAAGTAAATTAGTACCAGTAGAATGAGCAATCAATTTAAAAAAAAAAAAATACTGTGCTTTGATGCAAAAACTAGTGACTCTCAAGAGAAGAAGAATTAGCCTCTCTCAGGAATGAGTCCCTAATTGGTTGTCTAAAACAAAATGCTCAGTCCTGAAACTATGTATACACATAGACACATACAAAGGGGTGCATTGTTGAACAGGTTGTTTTTATGTAGTTGTTTTTATTATACACAAATATACATGTGCAGGATACACAAGCAAAGTTTTACATATGTAAAAATAATCAGAAAGGGTATCAATTTGAAACTATAGTGACATGGAAGGAGTTGGATGGGAGAGATTTGGAAGGGGCTAGAAAGAGGAAAGTCAAGGGAGAAAGTGAAGTGATTATGTTTTATTTTAAAATGTATAAAAATTTGAATTCAAGCCATCCACATATCACAGGAGTGAAAAAGAAAACCTCTTCATGATGGTTTGTTTTTATCTGATGAAGCATTTTGCAAAAGTAAATCTCTTTTGTTTATTTCAAAATATACTCTGGAAATGAGAATTGGCATTTGAAGCAAAACTGTTTATATGATGGGTTCTCTTTTCATTTAGAACCTGAATGTGCCTTCCACAATGTTGTGAGCTCATGAGAAAGAAGTCTGACTCACCAGAGCAGAGCATGTTTCTACATATTTGTTTTTAGCCAGTGTGTTTTTTTTTAATGTATCTATGTTGAGAGGCAATAAAGAATGGGTGGATTTTGAGAGAGAGAGAGAGAGAGAGAGAGAGAGAGAGAGAGAAGATGGAAAGGAAACTCAAGTTTTTATTCTAACTCAATACAAAGATTTGTTTATTAAAATAAAAAGCAAGATTGTACCCAAATCTAACTTCTGGTTTAAAAATAACCAAGACATCTGCATATAGGTATCAGGTAAGAAAGCATCCAGTGAGAGTTTACAATATCTGCATCCAATAGGGGTTGGTAATGGGTACATCCAGAAAGCATTCATAGTAGATGAATCCAGTGGAGGCCTGTAGTAGATGTTCCATCACCCTGCTCTCTTTCTTCTACTCTTACAAGTTCATTACACAAATATTCAGCTTCTTCCTGCTAGCACCAATAGCTCACTTCCAAGTCAAACTGCAATTCCTAAGAATAACTTGATCAGTGACTGACAGCATCTGACATATAAACACCTTAGCTATGGGGACTCTCAAGAAAATACTTCTGGTGTGGTGAGAGATTATCAGTAAGACCAGGAAAAGATATAGGAGTTTCCATATTACTCTTGCAGCTAGAGGCTGAGCTACCTAGCTAGCAGGGTACTTGCCGAGCTTGCTTGAGGCCTAAGATTCAAATACACAGTAATTTCAAACTACTAAAGTTTCTCAGAGTTGGTGCCCACAGTGGTAATGTGTTGTATAATCCAACTTCTGTGAGCCCTCCCCTTTGTGAACTTACATTCTCATCCCTCTATCTAATGTGCTTCCAGGGATCATCTTCCCTATAATTTGCTTGTATTTTAATTCTTGTCTCAGACTTTCCATAAAGTCTCAAAATAAATACTTAGTTAGATTTACTTAGATCACCCATTCATGGTACCTAGAACTTGAATAAATAACCAGTTAGACCAGCCTTAATTTAATATGAGAAAAATAATATGTATTTTAAGTATAAATTTTAATAAATCCAGACTTTATAAATATAATAAAGATATTAGAAGATAATTGAACTCAGTGACTAGACTCACAACTATATATGTCATGAACACTAACCAAAGCATTAAATACATTACATGGTAGAAATTTTCTCAGTCTCCAATTCCTATTCGCCAGAGAGACAGACTGTGCTTAGCAAAAACTAACTACAATCAACTTTCAGGTTTTGTTAAGATCAATTACAGTGCCCAAAAAATATCAATTCATATCAATCTCTCTTTTTCTCTATCTCTCTTTCTCCTTCCTTCCATTCCCTCCCCAACCTGATAGTTGTCAGATATCAACAAACACAGTTAAAGGAATGTAGATAAAATGAATGCCCTGAATTTTAGTGGCTGAAATTATGATAATTTCTTAGTTGATAAGGACTTCCTTTTGTTATCTATATGAACTGTACCTCCAACCTTCTGCTGATTAGCAGAGGTGTGGAGTAAAGTAATGTAATGTTGTGTGTGTACATTTTTTAAAAGACTAATATAGAAGAAAACATCATTTCTGACCATATTTGAGATTTACAGTCAGTAAATGACCACAGACAACTACAAGGAAACTGGAAAATCTGACTCAGCCAAGACTAAGAGGAAAAAGGATGTATTTCAAGGGCAGATATGATCTAAGAAAATGTATTTGCTTCTAAATTAATTTTTACTGTAGTCTCCTTTACTGAACTTCCCCCCCTTCATATGCATACCAGTACCACATCCAGAGAGCATTTTTCAACCATGATCACTAAGTTCAGAGGCTGTCTCCTCTGTGAAGACTGTGTACAAAGCACTGTGTTTCTTGTTCCATTTCTGCCATAACAATATTTATTGCATTGAGTTAACAAATTGCAATATAATTTTTATATAATTAGGGTGATGAATATTGGTGAATTGGTACACATTTGCCGGGCTCCTTAAAGAATAGAAATCATCATTCTTGTGCTACTACAAATTCTCTTATAGTACCAAGATGATAATCCTCCAAATAGAACAGCTTTGACAAAGTATCACCTGCTTTGCTACTTAGAGCACCTGTCCCCAGTTAATCATGTCTCCACTCTTGGTCAAATTGACACAATATACCTCTCTTCTATCCTGACCTTAGGTTGGTTTGTGTGACTCAGTTTAACCCTAGAAATGATGGCAGATAGATGCTAGTGGCCTGTACTAATTGTGTTATTACTTTTTTCTTATCACTGCTGTGACCAAATACCTGACAAAAGTAACTGTGGGAAGGATATATTTCTTTGGGCTTAAAAATAGAATGTACAGTTCATGATGATGAGGAAGACATAGTATCTGGGAAGGGAAAGTTTATAGTGCTGGGCTTTTGTAGTAGAAATCAGAGTTTGAGCCAGAAGTAGGCTATATACATTAAAGACCCATCCTCAAAGACCTTACTAGAAATTATCTCTAACAGTTAGGGATAACTTCTAGCCCAAACATTCAACAACATCCCAATGCAACCTGACCATCTGCAAACATGTAAACCTGGGAGATATTTCATATTCAAGCCACAACAAGGTATATAATGTACCCATTCACCTTGATAATGTTCCTTCCATCTGCCATGAATAGGACAGATCTTAAATAGCTGCTGTTTTTTCTGTGTTTTTGAAAAAGTCATGTCCAGTCTCCATCTGTGCCCTGGAGCTAAGGCTGTCCCACACCACTCTACAACCAAATTCCTCCAGGAGAGAGAAATGATCTTTCAGGAGTACTCACACTACTAAGCCTAGAGGTGAGAGCACCACTTTCACTCCAATAATTGTCCAAAGAGGGACACCCCAAGAGTGCACAAGGCACAGGAACAGCAGAGGATGTGGGGACAGTATCCTTCCAGTCTCCATTTGTGTCCCTGAGCTAAGGATGTCCCACAGCCCTTCACACCCAAATTCCACCCAGGAGAGAGCTGATCTCCCAAGGAGTGCTGACACATTTAAGGTAGCATGCCCACAGTCACACAGGAGGGACAAGCCCCAGTCAAAGACAACAATACCAACTAACACCAGAGGTAACCAGATGGCAAGAGGCAAGCAAAAGAAAATAAGCAACAGAAATCAAAGCTATATGGCCTCATCAGAACCCAGTTTTCCCACCACAGCAAGTCCTGGATAATCCAACACACTGGAAAAGCAAGATTCATATTTAAAATCATATCTCATGATAATGATGGAGAAAGGACTTTAAGATGGACAAAAATAACTCAGCTTCCTTAAAGAAATTCAGGAGAACATAGATAAACAGTTAGAAGCCCTTGAAAAAGAAACACAAAAATCCCTTAGAGAATTATAGGAAAACACAACCAAACAGGTGAAGGAATTGAACAAAACCACCCAGGAACTAAAAATGGAAATAGAAACAATAAAGAAATCACAAAGGGAGACAACCCTGGAGATAGAAAACCTAGAAAAGAGATCAGGAGTCAAAGATGCAAGCACCACCAACAGAATACAAGAGATAAAAGAGAGAATCTCAGGAGTCAAAGAAAATGCAAAAAGGAAAAATCTCCTAACCCAAAACATCCAGGATATCCAGGATACAATGAGAAGACAGAACGTAAGGATAATATGTATAGAAGAGAGTGAAGATTCCCAACTTAAAGGACCAGTAAATATCTCTAACAAAATTACAGAAGAAAACTTCCCTAACCTAAAGAAAGTGATGAACATAAACATTCAAGAAGCCTACAGAACTCCAAATAGATTGAATCAGAAAAGAAATCCCTCCCATCACATAAGAGTCAAAACAGCAAAAAGAACAGAAAGCCCGCATACACATGAAAGCTGAACAACGCCCTACTCAATGATAACTTGGCCAAGGTAGAAATAAAGAAATTAAAGACATTTTAGAATTTAATGAAAATGAAGGCACAACATACCAAACTTATGGGACACAATGAAAGCAGTGGTAAGAGGAATACTCATAGCTCTCATTGCCTCCAAAAAAGAAACTGGGGAGAGCATACACTAGCAGCTTAACAGCCCACTTAAAAGCTCTAGAACAAAAAGTAGCTAATATACACAAGTGGAGTAGATGGCAGGAAATAATCAAACTCAGGTTTGAAATCAACCAAGTATAAACAAAAAAGAACTATATAAAGAATCAACAAAGCCAGGAGCTGGTTCTTTGAGAAAATCAACAACATATGCAGACTAATAACAGGTCACAGACACCATATCCAAATTAACGAAACTAAAAATGAAAAGGGAGACAAAACAAAAGAAACAGATCAAATCCTAAAAATAATCAGATCTTACTACAAAAGCGTATACTTAACAGAACTGAAAAATCTGGGTGAAGTGGACAATTTTCTGAACAGATACTGGGTAACAAAATTAAATTAGGATCAGATAAACTATCTAAACAGTCCCATAACCCCTAAAGAAATAGAAGCAGTCATTAAAAGTCTCCCACTACAAAAAGCCCAGGACCCAATGGGTTTAATGCAGAATCCTATCAGACCTTCAAGGAAGACCTAATACCAATACTCCTCAATCTATTCAACAGAATAGAAACAAAAGGAACACTACCCAATTTGTTCTATGAAGCCACAATTATGTGCATACCTAAACTACACAAAGAACCAACAAAGAAAGAGAACTTCAGACCAATTCCCCTTATGAATATCAATGCAAAAATACTCAATAAAATTGTCACAAACCTAATCCAAGAACACACCAAAATGGTCATCCATCATGATCAAGTAGGTTTCCTCCCAGGGATGCAGGAATGGTTCAATATACAGAAACCCATCACGTATTCCATTATATAAACAAACTCAAACGAAGAAAAACATGATCTTTTCATTAGATACTGAAAAAGCATTTGACAAAATTTAACACCCCTTCATGATAAAAGTCTTGGAAAGATCAGGAACTCAAGGTCCATAGCTAAACATAGTTAAAGCAATCAATATACAGTAAACCAGTGGCCAACATCAAACTAAATGGAGAGAAACTTTCAGCAATCCACTAGAATCAGGAAATATTCAATACAGTACCTATTCAATATAGTACTCTGAAGTCCTAGCCAGAGCAATTAGACAGCAAAAGGAGGTGAAAGGAATACAAATTGGAAAGAAATCAAAATATCACTATTTGCAGATGATACAATAGTATAATTCAGTGACCCCCAAAATTCCAACTTCAGCAAAGTGTCTGGATATAAAATTAACTTAAACAAATTAGTAGCCTTCCTCTACTCAAAGGATTAACAGGGTGAGAAAGAAATCATGGAAATGACATCCTTCACAGTAGTCACAAATAATATAAAGTATCTTGGTGTGACTCTAACCAAGCAAGTTAAATACCTGTGTGACAAGAATGTCAAGTCTCTGAAGAAAGAAATTGAAGAAGATATCAGAAGATGGAAAGATCTCTCATGCTCATGGATTAGCAGGATTAATGCAGTAAAAATGGCTATCTTGCTTAAAACAATCTACAGATTCAATGAAATCCCCATCAAAAGTCCAACTCAATTCTTCATAGACTTAGAAAGAGCCATTTGCAAGTTCTTTTGGAATAACAAAAAACCCAGGATAGTGAAAACTATTCTCAACAATAAAAGAACTTCTGAGGGAATCACCATCCTTCACACCAAGCTGTATTCCAGAACAATAGTGATAAAAATTGCATGGTATTGTACAAAGACAGACAGGTAGATCAATAGAACAGAATTGAAGACCCAGAAATAAACCCTCACACACCTACTGTCACTTGATATTTGACAAAAGATCTAAAACCATCCAGTGAGGGAAAAAAAAAACCCCAGCATTTTCAACAAATGGTGCTGGTTCAACTGGAGGTCAGCATGTAGAATACAAATCAATTCATTCTTTTCTTCTTGTACAAAGCTCCAGTCCAAGTGGATCAAGGACCTACACATAAAAGCAGATACACTGAAACTAATAGAAGAGAAAGTGGGGAAGAGCCTTGAACACATGGGCACAGAAGAAAAGTTCCTGAACTGAACACCAATGGCTTGTGCAAATCAGACCTCAAACATTGGAAACCTTCTGTAAGGGAAAGGACTCTGTCAATAGGACAAAACTGCAACCAACAGATTGGGAAAAGATCTTTACCAACCCTACATCCAACAGAGGGCTAATATTCAATATATACAAAGAACTCAAGAAGTTAGATTCCAGAGAACCAAATAAGCCTATTATAAAATGGGGTACAGAGCAAATAAGGTATTCCCAACTGAGGAAACGTAAATGGCTGAGAAGAACCTAAAGAGTATGTTCAACATCCTTAGTCACCAGGGAAATGCAAATCAAAACAATCCTGAGATTCCACCTCATACTAGTCAGAATGGCTAAAATCAAAAACTCAGATGACAGGAGATATTGGCAAGAATGTGGAGAAAGAGGAACACTCCTCCATTGTTGGTGGGATTACAAGCTGGTAAAGCCACTCTGGAAGTCAGTCTGGAGGTTCCTCAGAAAATTGGACCTGAGGTCCGAGCTCTACTACTCCCGAGCATATACCCGAAAAATGCTCCAATATATAACAAGGACACATGCTCCACTTTGTTCATAGAAGCCTTATTTATAATAGCCAGAAGCTGGAAAGAACCAAGATGTCCTTCAATAATGGAATGGATACAGAAAAGGTGGTACATTTACACAGTCAATTACTACCCTGCTATTAAAAACAATGACTTCATGAAATTCTTAGGCAAATGGATGGAATTAGAAAATATCATCTTGAGTGAGGTAACCCAGTTACAAAAGAACACACATAGCATGCCCTCACTGATAAGTAGATATTAGCCCAGAAGATATAATACTCAAGATATAATTCGCAGATCACATGAAGCTCAAGAAGAAAGAAGACAGAAGTATGGATGCTTCAATCCTTCTTAGAAGAGGGAACAAAATACTCAGGGGAGGAAATATGAAGACAATGCATGGAGCAGAAACTGAAGGAAAGGCCATCCAGAGACTGCCCCACCTGGGAATCCATCTCATATACAGACACTAAACCCAGACACTATTGCAGATGCTAAGAAGTGCTTGCTAACCGGAGCCTGATACAGCTGTCTCCTGAGGGGCTCTGCTAGAGTCTCACAAATACAGAGGTAGATGCCCTCAGTCTACCATTTGCTGAGCTTGGTGTCCCCAATGGAGGAGTTAGAGAAAGGACTGATGGAGCTGAAGGGGTTTGCAACCCCATAGAAAGAACAATTATATCAACCAACCAGACCTTCCCCCCGCCTCCCCAAAGAGCTCCCAGGGATTAAACCACCAACTAAAGAGTACACAAGGAAGGACCCATCGCTCCAACTGCATATTTAACATAGAATGGCCTTGTTGGGCATCAATGGGAGGTGAGGCCCTTGGTCCTGTGAAGACTTGATGCCAAGTGTAGGGGAATGCCAGGGTGGGGAGTTGGGAGTCAGTGGGTGGTTGGGGAAACACCCTCATAAAAGCATGGGGAAGGAAAATGGGATAGGAAAATAGGAGAGGAAACCAGGAAAGGGGATAACATTTGAAATGTAAATAAATAAAATATCCAATAAAAAAGATAAAAATAAGAAAAAAGAAAAAAAGAAAAAGAAAAAGTCATGGCAACAGACCTGCAGCCAATAGTACTGATGTAGTTTCATCTTTCTTTCTGTTACAAAACACTATGACCAAAAGTAACTTAAGAAAGGAAATGATTGATTGATTTAATGCATCAGGTTCACAATCCATCATTGAAGAAAGTCAGTGTAGGAAGTAAAACAGGAATTTGAAGCAGAAACCATGGTGAGCTTGCTAGTTCACTTGGACTAATGTTCATCTAGTTTCCTTATATAGTTCAGAGCCATCTGCCCAGACAATATTACTGCGTACAGTGGACTGGGCTCTCCTACCATCAATTAACAATCAAGACATGACCATATGCCAATCTAATCTGCATAATCCTGCAAATAAGACTTCTGTCTCAGGGGACTGTAGGCTATGGCAAGCTGAAAGCTAAAGCTAACTAGTGCACCCACCTTATCTCTGCTCCCTTATTTACCCAGGCTGCTGTAACATTGGCATTATACAGTGAGTGACATATAAATAAACAGAAGAGAAAAAATGTTTGCGATGTTCTGGAGTTGGGAATGTCAAAGATAAAAACACCAAATGCCTTCTTTTCTTGAAGAAACCTTCCATGTCTGAAGACATTAGTCTTCAAGATAGTGCAGGAGACTGGCAAGTACTCTGGAGCCTTGTTTGCGATGAGGCCTCTACCTGCATGGCTCTCACTCTTAAACAGCCCTCATTCACTAGCACAATGGTTCTCAAGCTTCCTAATGTTGCAACCCTTTAATGCAGTTCCTCACATTGTAGAGACACCCAACCATAAAATTATTTTTGTGCTACTTCATAACTGTAATTGTGCTACAGTTACATATAATAAATAGTATCAATATCTGATATTTAAAATTTTAGTAATCCTTGTGAAAATATCATTTAACCCCCCAAAATATGGTGATCCACAAAGCTGAAAAATGGTGCTCTAGCACAACCACTTTGATAATACAGATGTAATACATGAGTTTGGAGAAGATGTATCCATACATGAGCAGCACCCAGCTGTGTAATCAGTTTCCTGTAAAAGATATGTGTTTAAGCTTCTGGTATGTTTATCAGTGTTTAAGAGTGCTTGTCCCTAAAGCAGGTTGAAGCATAGAAAATTGAATAAGGAAAACTCCAAAGTAAACAGATGTTCAGGCATCATATTTTGGGAACTGCTCGCCACACTGGCCCCATCATTGGCAAGAGAAAGGGTAATAGTCAAACCCATGGAACAAGTCATCTATAAACACTTGATTATTAGTCATTTCTCTACACATAGGGCAGATGTGGAAGCTCATTGCTCATCAAGTGTCAGAGAAACATGAGCCTAGCCACAGTAGGAGGTAGGGAAGGGAAAAAGCCTGGCCTTATGAAACCCTCCAACCTCAGTTTGGGAGATACCACTATATTCCTCTATGCAAGTTGTATGTTAGGGTGTTTTTACCTTTCATTTTGAATTCATTATTCCATTTTCACTTTCATTTCTATGTGTATGAGTGTTTTACTTGCATGTATATGTACCATGCATGTGCAGTGGCAACAGAGGCCAGAAGAAGGCTCTGGTCCCTGAACTGGAGTTACAAACCATTGTGAGCCACCTATCATATGAGTCCTGAGAACTGAATCCAGTTCCTCTAGAAGAACAACCTGTTCTCTGGAACATATCTCCATCCCCAAATTCATTATTTTATTAGAGAATTAAAATGGGTCTTACAAAGAGTTAAATCTCTCTGCTAATGAGATAATATAAGTAAATGATAAGATAGTTATATAAATACTTAGTCCATAGGAATGAGTGCCATAGCTCAGTATGGAAGTACAATCATTTTTCAATGTGTCTAAATTGTCGATTCTCCCCTCCCATATTATATGTGTATAACTCTAATCATTGCCCATGTCTTGTCCCAAAATACTGAAGCACTATTTATTTACAAAAGACAAGACACAAAATCTATCATGAGATAGAAATTTGTATTAGACACCTCAAGAAATTTTTTCTCATCTTTCATTTTCACTCTGTTAATATGATCATAAACAAATTCTCCAGTGACATCTGCTCTGTGTGTCTGTATAATAATTGAAGGTTTGTGCTGATGATAAAAGGAACTATTCATGCTCGGTCCTATGAGTTATGGTATGATGAGTGACAAAAAAAAAAAAAAAGAATTGTGCTATTTCCTTGTTGGATTATAGAAGCTATGGAGGGGAGAAATTTGTTTTACTTTGTTTCTGGAAGAAAAGTAGATGGTGGTGGTTTAGTTGGAAGGGCATGAAGAAACTTACATCCATCCAGGTTGGACGACTAAAATTCTTTTATTTGTAAATGAGTGGCAATAATCTACACTTTAAACACAGAACTATAATCAAAAGGACAGTCATATATGTCAGAAGATACCAGGATTCCTTGAGAATTCTTCCCAGACAGTATTGGCTCATATTATGCATCTGCCCTACTCCGAAAACCGTTTGTAGTATATATATAGGACCTCTATAAATGTTTCTTGAATCAATGCCCATGTTTATGGACAGTGGTGAGTAGAAAATTCTAATGAACAAAACCTGTTAGAATTGTTGAAGATTTTTAGCCAAAAGCTATGTACAAAATTACACAAACCTTAGCCACCAGGCACTTTTGCTCTGCCCCCAAAAGTATCTTATTCTAAGGCTTCTTGGAATGCCCACATTGGAATACTACGGAGATTAACCCCCATCATCTGGCCCCATGGCTGATAAGAGTGTTTGAGAACATTTCTGCCCACAATTATCATTTTCATGGATATTATTGAAATTCTTAGTATCGTTAAAACTTTTAGTAAATCCTAGTTTTAACATAGTCTTACAGTATCAGGCATTTCTTACAGGATTCTCTAATAAATAGTAAAAATCTATGGATTTTAAAGTATAGTATTTACCAATAACCTATGTTAAGGATTGGTTCTAATGTTCTGAGTTAATCCAGCCTCGAATCTACGTGTCTAAATGCTGAAGGTTCTTATCCCAAATTGGTTTTTGATCAATCAATAAAGAGCCAATGGCCAATGACAAAGCATGTAGACTGAGACGGGACCTTTAGATTTGTGCAGACTAGGAACTGGGAGACAGGAAAAGGAGAATTTCCATGATCAGTGGGACATGGATCAGATTTAGAGCTACAGAAGAAAAATCATCCAAAGAGTAGGTAAGAGGGAATGCAGCCCCTAGAAAGGCTGTTCAAAAGCAAAGATTAGGGGCCTGCCCAGAAGGTAATAGGGCAGCAAAGATAAAACATAAATTTAGAAGGTGTTGAGTCAGGAGTACTGGAGGAAAATGTAGGCTAACTGGGCAAAGGATTAGAAGTGCCCAGCCTTTGAGCAAGTCAAGGCATTTTAAAATTAACTGACTTGTCTTCGTCTTTCATTCGCTCATTCAGATAGCTCCTAGCCAGGTGTGCATGTGACCTGCTGGGAGCCAGAGCAACTAGCCAACTACCACTCTAAACCTAGACACAACTTCCTATAGATTTGAGCTCATTCCTAGGTTATAATACAAAGTAAATGTTACATAAACAGATGTTAGGCTATATTATTTAAAGATACAAAGCAAAACACTTCAGTACATGTTCAGTACGAGCACCTTTTCCTCTACTAAATTTTGTTCCAGACTAGTGACTCTGTGGTTATGGAACCCACTGAGGGCCAGTCATACATTTCTTAAAAGACAGATATAAACATGATCTAATTTTAAATTTATCTGCTTATATGTGGCTCAAGAAAACGCATTCTTCTTTGAAATTGAACTAGTTTGGGTGAAATGTCTATCATCCTAAGAAAAGAAAAAGCAGGTATAACCTTACATAATGCTTAGAAAGGACAGTACAGAAAAGAGGAGAGGCCTTTTTTCACAACCAACATGGAAACTGATACTTATCTGGGTCAATTTAACCTGTTCTACATAAAATATGAGTGGATCCTCTGCTACTTTCTTTTTGTTTTAATTTTTTTAAGAACACTAATGTTTGTTTTTACCGTAGGTCTCTGTGCTGTCTAGTCTCAGGTTCTTGGTTACCTAATCAGCCTCAGGTATGTGTCCCATCTCATGGAGTAGACCTTTATCAAATCAGACAATGGTTGGTTACTCCAGAGGCTTTGTGCCACTAGTGCACTAGGGCAATGGTTCTCAACCTTCTCAATGCTGCAACCCTTTAATATAGTTCATGTTGCAGCGACTCACCCCAATGAAGAAACTGCTTCATTGCTAATTCATTACTGTAATTTTGCTAGATATAAATAATAATGTAACTGTGTGATTTACAGGATACTTAATACATAACCCTCAAAGGGCTCACTGTAATTATTTAAGCAGCAGATGCCACAAAGTCATTTCATGTAACAGATCTCATGGAAGAGGTTTATTGGGAAATGTGGGTATGCAAAGGCTGCCTCTGAGTAAGGGTGGAAGGTGAAAGAAAGTGAAAAGAGAAGTTACAGATGTTTTATATGGGGATAAAGGATATGTGCATAGAGAGAATATGCAACTCATGGTGACAGTGGAAATGTGCTGCATCTTGATGGCTGGAGAGAACATATCTTACTGTTGCTAGGTAACTGAAGGTAGGCTTAAGGATAGGCTTTTTGAACATATCTTCCTCTCATTTATTATAAAGGTTGTGGAAATATTTAGGCATGACTGTTGAAGCAGCGATGGGTTTTGCTGTGCTTGTTAGACTAATTCTTATTGTGTAAAGATGCCGCCATCTTTGAAGTACCATTGATTCTCTCTGGATATTCAGTAGTCATGAGCCTCTGGTTCTGTTGCTAGCAGTTGGCAGCCCTGAAACAATAACTGATTAATTGGTTGATTGGAGATTTTTTAATCTGACCTTGTAGAAACATAGAAAAGAAATCGACAAAAATAGAGTGCACGTAGTAAAAGCAGGAAAAAGAAGAAGAGGGGTCAGGAAGTGAAGTATCCACTTCCATATGATGTTCTTAAAGGCTCATGGGTTGGAGGAATCAGGTTATTCTTTATATTTTTGGAGGACTGTGCAGGACAGTGGACAGTGCTAGGAAACTTGGAAAAGTAGAGCTGGTCTGGGACACACACCTGAGATAGTAGGCACCTTCCTGTTCCCTACTAGATTCCTGGCAGGGAACACAGTCCCCACATAGCCACATATGTTTTTGGTCACATAGCTAAAAACAGAGTTCTCCACATTAATGAGGTATCTATAGGTCCTGAGGGTTTACCCAATAAGCATTCCTTCCAGGACATTACTTCCTGCAATTGGTATGTAATCTCTTGTCCACCCTGAGAAGTTGATATATATCTGTTTTCAGTGACGAACAATCTATAAACTATTTTGGAACTAAGGATTGCTTCATAGAGAAATGGCATGAGAAGCATAGAGAAGTCCTTTACCTACAGAGCCACAGCTTCAATCTCCTATAGAAAGCCCATCTGGCTTCCAGACAACCACTGCTTCCTTTGCCAAAGAGCTAAGCTGGAACTCCATTCTCCCAGCACAGGACTAGTTGCTGTCCTTAGCCCCAGGGCCCCTGACTCTGCCCTCAACTCCTTGAGATTCAGCAGTGCCTGAATGTCAAGTAGTTTGGGAGCAACTGGTCCAGGCCTTGTCAGTGGTCTATGGACCCCCACCACTTCTCTGTGCAGTTCTCCAGTGGTGACTGGAGGTCTGGAAGTCAGGGAACCCCAACTTGGGCTACATCTTATACTGTTTTCTCCCACCTCTGGAGCGGTGATGGGCACTGCGGCAGTGTGGTATAAAATGCTGACAAGCTCCCCGAGTTTCACCTCCCCAACATCTGTGCCTAGCAGTGGGACAAAATGCAGACTCACAGGTCTGTTTGAGGTTGTTGGATTTTGGTTTTTTTACTATGCCCAATTGGTTGACATAGAAGCAGCATTCCTCTTGAAGGAAGAGACAAAAAGTCATCTTTTTCAGCTATAAGGTTTAGTCCCCATCATTTTTAGAGTACCATTGCTTCCAAAAAATCATTTTGTCCTTGAAGGTACAAAGTCAGGGAGGTGATTAGTCTTGCTGACCTGGTGGTGACACCCGCACTTCTTCCTTTGACAGCCAGAAAAGGTAAGATTTTAATTGCTTTTTCATTATGTCATGCAGCCATTGAGTCTTTGACCAGAATTGGTAGGAGATCTTTTTGATGTATTACCCCAACTTGAGAAAAAGAAATATTAACACACAAACTCCTGACCAACTACCAGGTAGGTGACAGTAGATTTGAGTAATATAAAGAATAGAGGTGCTGTGGATGGTAGCACTGAGGCTGAAGAGAGAGTGTCAAAGGTTAGGGTTTTGTTGTAGTCTAGGAAAGCTCATGTTCCTACAAAATGTGTTCCAATTAGTCATGCCAAAGGGGTTGATGTGAAAAAGGTAGGGAGTACTGGCAATACTGGGCCCTGAGATTTGTGAATGGTAAGGTAAGGTTATTTGACCAGGTTATTGGAGAAGTTGTGAACTAGTCCCAGGAGGAACACACAGCCAACAATTTCTAAAGTGGCCATGTTAAGTGACATTAAGGAGCTGGTGGGCAGAGGTCAAGTCTGAAGCAGAAGATAAAATGACAAGTTTGTATTACCGAGGAGAGAACATGATAAAGAGGCAATGATCTTGAAGGAACATTGAATCATCTCCCCTACCTTCCCTACCTATCTCCTTGGGATTGAGAAATTGGAATATATTTTCTCTGGATATTAATCCTGCTCACTGGCTGTCAAGTTGAAGAATTGAGAGAGCTTACTGACAATGTCCATTTCCTACCTGGGATCCAAAGGGTCTAGGATAAAGAGGTAAAGGGCTCCATCTAGTTGATAGAGAAAGGAGAATTGAAGTAAGGATACATTCATGCCAAATGAAATTGGAAAGAACAGTATGGGCAGACTTCATATCTCTCTGGACACTCTCTGCAATAGTGATCTATCTGGTCATAGAGAAAGAATGGGGAAAGGGTCAATAAATAAAGAAGGAAGGATGGATATAGGAATGATGTAAATTTTAATTGGCTCCTGTCAACCTGCTATGGAGCAATTTTTCAACCTGATTTTGAGAGACTATTTGTTACAAGTGTGGGTTGCTTGCACCTGATATTTCCATATGTAAATGTTGCTCTGTATAGCAATAGACAGTAGGAAAAGGAGGAAACTATGTCCAATCCAGTAGAGTTGAGCATGGCTGCTGGGGTAAAACCTCATTCTTCTTGAACCAGGGACATGATAGTTGATCTACATGTCCTCTGAAACTTAAGGGAGCAGAGTTCTATGGGAGTTGATATATAGGGAGGAAAGTTATCTTGAGATATAAGGGCTTGAGATGCAATAGCTGAATCCAATGAGGGAAACTTTCAAACTTAGTGATTGTGGGGATTACAAGAATTACCATGAAGGGCCCTGCCATTTGGGGAAAGGGATGAGGGGCACTGATCTGAAGGAAAGTAAAGAACCTGATCCCCAGCATGTTGATTGGAGATGTACAGGAATCAGCAAATGGCTGAGGTAGGCAGTGGTCAGTAAAGTTCCATAGGAGGAAGCAGAAATGACAGAGAGTAAGGGGTAAACACAGTATGTGATTGGGGGAAGGGGGAATGAAGGTTTGGGTGAAAGACCAGGAATCAGAACTAATTGTTCTTACCTGAACTCTGTACATGAGATGGAAAGAGGTTGCTTTGGGAGAACCTGTAGCCAGAGAAAGGTGCAGGACAGAAGCTTCATCCAACTGAGACATTCTGTAACAGATTGACAAGGGTGGGGTTAGTTTTTTCTATCTTTTCTGAGGACTGGGTATGCCAAGGGATATTGGGGGATTTGGATAGGATTTGGGAAGTATGTGGTGAATTCAGGGCTACTGCCTGACTGGAAAGGGTCAGGGACACTAAAGCAAGAAGCAATCTGCCAGAGGAGGAGGTTGGAGATTTTCTGAGTGTTTTTTGTTGTTGTGAAATGCCTACTTCCACACTGAAAAAAAAATGTCCACCAAGACCAGGAGGTACCTAAGGCATTTGACTGTGGGCTTGTGAACAAAGTCAGGTTGCCAATAAGTTCCAGGAAGGGAACCTCTGGTGGAAATGTAATTCTTAAGAAGTTTTCTTATGTTTCTTTTCCTCCTATATAACTGCAGGGTGTTTCTACAACTGCTTTTGCCTGTTTAAGTCTGACTAAACAACAAAGTGACCTGTATTTTTGTTAATACAGCTGCAAGGACTTAGCTGGGCAGGTTCTGAATTATTCTAACCTGAATAAGCTGCTAATTACTAACCACATGTCCCTTTACTTTCCCTGACTCACTCTGGTCCACTTGTGTCCTCATGTCTACCCTATCATCACAACCTAATGCTGAATACTCCTAGTCCATCCATAGGATATCTTCCTCTACTCTTCCATCTCTTTAAGAAACCCAGTGACAGTGATCAAAACTCAGTTTCTTTTCAATTCTGCCTAGGTAATTGGCTGAGCAGCTCTTTATTAACCAATCAAAGGTAATAGAAAACATTTCTTTTTTCATAACATTGAGATTGGAGATGCTTGACCATGCCATGAACCAACTGCAATCAGATGTATGGGCATAGAAATCATCAACTAAATACACAGTGCACAAATCCATACCCCAACACTATATCTTTTGAGTAGGAAGGGGACCTCAATAACTGGAGTTGGAGTTTGATATTTGACTGATTTTACAAAAGGCAGTAATAACCCTTATGAAACACAAATACTCATGGGAAGGCTGCAGATGGGCCTTAACCAAGTGTAACTAGGCTTGGATATTAAAATGAAAGAACTGGTGTAGATAGGACAGAATTTGTGAAGTGTCCAAGGGTATTAGTGGGAATGTGAGTTGTAAAACAAGGATGTACTGTGGCACATCAGATGGGGCTGAGCCTCCGAGGGCCACAGCTTTAGATTCCTTGTTGGCTTGGTTATTTCTATTAGAGATGATGGAATGTTGATCTGGTGGGATTGGAAGTTGACAATTTCTATAGCTGTGGGGAGGATTTTAGTATGGCCATGATTTGGTCTGAATTGGTTATTGGTTCGAATTTTTTTGTTGTTGTAAGAAAGTAATCAATGCTCTTTCCCAATGGCCGTGTAGGAAGGAAGATGTGAAAGAGATATTGGAGTATGTGTAGATGGTCAGGGATTGTCATTGTGCCAATTGGAAGATAAAGCTAAGAGCTATTATTTCAGTCTGTTGATTAACGATATAGGCAGGGAGGGCCTTTGACATAAAAAACAAACTTTAATGTAACTTTTGACTCTCCTTTTATTTAAAAAACTTGATTTACAATGACTGATCACAGTGATCAACCATGTGTGTCATGGTGGAAGACTAGATACAAAACAGTGTACATTTGCCTTCTGAAGCCAGGGAGCTGATACTATAGAACAGGGCTCCATACCCAAATAGCACCAGGAGAGAGCTGGTATCCCAGGAGTGTGTACAAACCTGTGATCTGGGGTAAGACCAGCACTTCTGCTCAGAGGGACCATTCTGGAACCCTCAGGATAAAGGGACCAAGGAGTGGCCTGGGACAAGAGCCTTCCAGTTTCTATCTGTGGCTGGGGTCCTGAGCCTGTGACACAGGGCTCCATATCCAAACAGTGCCAAGAAAGAGCTGGTCTTCCAGGAGTGCTGACACACCTTCGAGGACAGGCAAGACCACCAATTCTGTTCAAATTCCTGGCCCAAGAGAGACCCTCACAGAGCCATCAGGACACAGGAACCAAGGAAGAGCTGGGGACAAGATCCTTCTGGTTTCTATCTGCACCCCAGAGCTGACCCTGTACCACAGCTCTACAAAGACTCCTGGGAGCTGGTCTCCCAGGAGTACTAATGCAGAGGCTTGCAGAAGGGACAAGACACAGTCAGAGAGAGCAAGACCAGCTAACACCAGAGATAACCAGATGGCCAAAAGCAAGAGCAAGAAAATAAGCAATAGAAACCAAGACTACTTGGCATCATCAAAACCCAGGTCTCCCTCCACAGCGAGCCCTGGATACTCCACATACCATAAAAGCAAGACACAGATTTAAAATCACATCCAAAGATGATGATAGAAGACTTTGAAAAGGACATAAATAATTCCCTTAAAAAAATACAAGAGAACACAGGTAAACAGGGAGAAGCCCTTAAAGAAGAAACAAAAAAAACCCTTAAAGAATTACAAGGAAACATAATAAAACAGGCTAAAGAAATGAACAAAACCATCCAGGAACTAAAACTGGAAATAGAAACAATAAAGAAATCACAAAGGGAGGCAAGTCTGGTGATAGAAACCCTAGGAAAGAGATCATGAGTCATAGATGCAAGCATCACCAACAGAATACAAGAGATAGAAGAGAAAATCTCAGGGGCAGAAGATATCATAGAAAATATTGACAAAACAGTCAAAGTAAATGCAAAACGTAAAAAATTCCTAACCTATAATGTCCAGGAAATCCAGGACACAATGAGAAGACCAAACCTAAGGAAAATAGATGTAGAAGAGACTGAAGATTCCCAAATTAAAGGGCCACTAAATATCTTCAGCAAAATTATGGAAGAAAACTCCCATAACCTAAAGAAAGAGATGAACATAAATATTCTGAATACTTTGAATAGACACAAACATAAAAGGAGTGCTTCCCATCATATAGTACTCTAATCACCAAACGGATAAAACAAAGAATATTAAAGCAGTAAGGAAAAAGGTCAAGTAACATATGAAGGTAGACCTATCAGAATTACATCAGACATCTCACCAGAGACTATGAAAGCTAGAAGATCCTCGGAAGATGTCATACAGATCCTAAAAGATCACAAATGCCAGCCCAGCCTACTATACAACTAAAACTCTCAATTAACATAGATGGTGAAACCAAGATATTCCATGATAAAACCCAATTTACACAATATCTTTCAACAAATCCAGCCTTACAAAGGATAATAGATGGAAAACGCCAACAAAAGAAGGGAAACTATACCCTAGAGAAAAAAAAAAGAAAGTAACCTTCTTTCAACAAACCCAAAAGAAGAACGTCACACAAACATAAAAATAATATCAAAAATAACAGGAATAAACAATCAATATTCCTTAATATCTCTTAACATCAATAGACTCAATTCCCCAATAAAAAGAAACAGACTGCCAGACTGGGTTCATAAACAGGACCCAGGATTTTGCTGCATACAGGAAAGCACCACAGTGTCAAAGACAAACACTACCTCCGAGTAAAGAGCTGTACAACAATTCTCCAAGCAAATGGTCCCAAGAAACAAGCTGGCATAGCCATTCTAATATCGAATAAAATTGACATTCAACCAAAAGTTATCAAAATAGATGAGGAAGGACACTTCATACTCATCGAAGGAAAAATCTACCAAGAAGAACTCTCAATTATGAACATCTATGCACCAAATGCAAGGGCACACCCATTCATAAAAACAAAACAAAACAAACAAACAACAACAACAACAACAACAAAACTATACCTAAAGTTTAAAGCACACATTGCACCTCACACAATAGTAAGGGGAGACTTCAACACCCCACTCTAAACAATGGCCAGATCATGGAAACACAAACTAAACATAGACATAGTGAAACTAACAGAAGTTATGGACCAAATGGGTTTAACAGATATCTACAGAACAGTTCATCCTAAATCAAAAGAATATAACTTCTTCTTGGTACCTCATGGTACTCTTTCCAAAACTGACCATATAATCGGTCACAAAAGAGATCACAACAGATATAAGAAGATTGAAATAATCCCATGCCTCCAATCAGATCACTACAAATTAAGTCTGATCTTCAATAGCAAAACAAAACAAAACAGAAAAACAGAAAGCCCACATACACATGGAAGTTGAACAACACTCTATTCAAAGAAAACTTGGTCAAGGAAGAAATAAAGAAAGAAATTAAAGTCTTTCTAGAATTTAATGAAAATGAAATTACTACATACCCAAACTTATGGGACACAATGAAAGCAATGTTAAGAGGAAAAATCATAGCTCTGAGGGCCTCCAAAAATAAACTGGAGAGAGCATATACTAGCAGGATAACAGCACACCTGAAAGCTCTAGAAAAAAGAAGCTAATACACCCAAGAGTAGTAGAAGGCAGGAAATAATCAAATTAAGGGCTGAAATCAACTAAGTAGAAACTAAAAGAATTATACAAAGAATCAGCAAAACCAGTAGCTGGTTCTTTGAGAAAATCAACAAGATGGATAAATCCTTAGCCAGACTTACCAGAGGGTATAGAGACAGTATCCAAATTAACAAAATCAGAAATGAAAAGGGAGATATAACAACAGGAACTGAGGAAATTCAAAAAAAAATCATCAGATCCTACTACAAAAGCCTATATTCAACAAAATTGGAAAATCTGGATGAAATGGACAAGTTTCTAGACAGATACCAAATACCAAAGTTAAGACAGGATCAGATAAACCATCTAAACAGTCCCTTAACTCTTAAAGATATAGAAGCAGTCATTAAAAGTCTCCCAACCAAAAAAAGCCCGGGACCAGATGAGTTTAGTGCAGAATTCTATCAGACAGTCAATGAAGAGCTAATGCCAATACTCTTCAAACTATTCCATAAAATAGAAACAGAAGGAACACTACCTAATTCATTCTATGAAGCCACAGTTACACTAATAGAAACTCTCACAAAGACCCAACAAAGAAAGAGAACTTCAGACTAATTTCCCTTAAGAATATCAATGTAAAAATACTCAGTAAGGTTCTCACCAACTGAAACCAAGAACACATCAAAACGATCCTTCACCACATTTAAGTAGGCTTTATCCCATGGATGCAGGGATGGCTCAATACCTGGAAATCCTTCAATGTAATCCATTATATAAACAAACTCAAGGAAAAAAACCACATGGTAATTTCATTAGATGCTGAAAAACATTTGACAAAATTCAACATCCCTTCATGATAAAAGTCTTAAAAGATGAGGTACTCAAGGCCCATACCAAAACATAGTAAAGGCAATATACAGCAAACTAGTAGCCAACATTGAACTAAATGGATAGAAACTTGAAGCAATCCTACTAAAATCAGTGCCTAGAAAACACTGTCTACTCTTTCCTTATCTATTCAATATAGTACTTGAAATTCTAGCTAGAGCAATTAGACAACAAAAAGAGGTCAAAGTGACACAAAGTGGAAAGGAAAAACTAAAAATATCACTATTTGCAGATGATATGATCATATACTTAAGTGACCCTAAAAACTCCACCAGATATCTGCTACAGCTGATAAACAACTTCAGCAAAGTGGCTGGATATAAAAGTAAATCAACAAATCAGTAGCCTTCATATACTCAAAAAATAAAAAGGCTGAGAAAGAAATTAGGGAAATGACGCTGTTCTCAATAGTCACAAACAATATAAAGTATCTTGTTGTGACTCTAACCAAACAATTGAAAGTTCTGTATGACAAGAACTTCATGTCCCTGAAGACGGAAATCGAAGAAGACATCAGATCATGGCAATATCTCCCATGCTCATGGATTGGCAGGATTAATATAATAAAAATGTCCACCTTGCTGAAAGCAATCTACAAATTAAATATAATCCCTATCAAAATTCCAACTCAATTCTTCATAGTCTTAGAAAGAACAATTCTCAAATTCATTTGGAATATGAAAAATCCCAGGATAGCAAAAACTCCTCTCAACAATAAAATAACTTCTGGGAGAATCAGCATCCTTGACCTAAAGCTGTACTACAGAGCACTTGTGATAAAAATTGCATGATATTGGTACAGTGACAGGCAGGTAGATCAAAGGAATAGAATTGAAGACTCAGAAATGAATCCACACCTACAGTCACTTGACCTTTGACAAAGAAGCTAAAACCATCCAATGGAAAAAAGACAGCATTTTCAACAAATAGTACTGGTTCAACTGGTGGTCAACATGTAGAAGAATGCAAATTGATTCATTCCTATCTACCTGTACAAAGCTCACATACAAGTGGATTAAGGACCTCTCCCATAAAACCAGATACACTGAATCTAATAGAAGAGAAAGTGGGAAACAATTTTGAACACATGGGCAAAGGGAAAAAGTTCCTGAACAGAAGACCAGTGGCTTATGCTCTAAGATCAAGAATCGACAAATGAGACCTCATAAAATTGCAAAACTTCTGTTAGGCAAAGGATACTGTCAATAGGACAAAACAGCAACCAACAGATTGGGAGATCTTCACCAATCCTACACCTCATAGATATCTAACATACAATATATACAAAGAACTCAAGAAGTTAGACTCCGGAAAACCAATTAACCCTATTAAAAAATGGGGAACAGAGCTAAACAGTGAATTCTCAACTGAGGAAACTCAAAGGGCTGAGAAGCACCTAAAGAAATGTTCAACATCCTTAGTCACTAGGGAAATGCAAACAAAAACAACCCTGAGATTCCACCTCACACCAGTCAGAATGGCTAAGATCAAAAACTCAAGTGACAGCAGATTCTGGAGAAGATGAGGAGAAAGAGGAACACTTTTTCATTGCTAGTGGAATTGCAAGCTGATACAACCTTTCTGGAAATCAGTTTTGCAGATACTCAGAAAATTGGACATAGTACTACCTGAGGACCCAGCTCTACCATTCCTGGGCTTATACCCAGAAGACGCTTTAACATGTAATAAGAACACATGCTCCACTATGTTCATAGCAGCCATATTGATAATAGTCAGAAGCTGGAAAGAACCCAGATGTCCCTCAACAGAGGAATGGATACAGAAAATGTGGTACATTTACACAATGGAATACTACTCAGCTATTAAAAACAATGACTTCATGAAATTTGCAGGCAAATGGATGGAACTTAAAAATATCATCCTGAGTGAGGTAACTCTATCACAAAAGAACAAACATGGTATGTATTCACAGATAAGTGGATATTAGCCCTAAAGTTCGAAATACCTAAGATTCAATTCATAGACCATATGAAGCCTAAAGAGAAGAAAGACTAAACTGTGGATGCTTCAATGTTTCTTAGAAGTGTGAACAAAATACACACAGGAGGAAATATGGAGACAATGTGTGGAGGAGAGACTGAAGGAAAGGCCATTCAGACACTGCCCCACCTGGGGATACATCCCATATATAGTCACCAATCCCAGAAGTTAATTTTGATGCTGGAAAGTGCTTGCTAATGGAAGCAAGATAAGCTGTCTCCTGAGAGTGTCAGGCAGAACCTGACAAATATAGAAGCTGATGCATGCAGCCAACTATTGGACTGAGTGTGGGGTCCCGGGTGTAGGAGTTGAAGAAAGGACTGAGGAGCTGAGGGGGGTTTTCAGCCCCATGGAGTGAGCAACAGTGTCAACTGGCCAGACCTACTGATACTCCTGGAGACTCGCCAACCAACCAAAGAATACACATGGAGGGACCCATGGTGCTGGCCCCATATGTGGCAGAGGATGGCCTTGTTGAACATCAGTGGGAGGAGAGGCCCTTGGACCTGATGGTGTTAGATGCTCCAGTGAAAAGCAATGTTAGGGAGGGAAGATAGGAGTGGGTGTGTAGGTGTGGTAGAACCCTCATAGTGGCAGGGTTCAGGGAATGGGATAAGGGTTTTCTGAAGGGGAGACCTGGAAAGAGGGAAAACATTTGAAATGTAAATAAAGTTAACATCAAAAAAATAAAAATAATAATAAAAAAAAGAATGTAAGTTTATGTAATGTCTAAGGATAAAAAAGCTTAAATTGTGAGAATCTTTGAAAATGTTTTACAGTCTAAGAAGGTATGTAAATGTAAATTATAACTTAAGATGGGTAAATACAGGTAAGTAATAAGGGGCATAAATAATGATCTGAGGATATGAGAGCTGAAATGTTGATAAGAAAATGATTTAAGGTATATAAAACGATTGAAAAATGCTTAAGATTTCTTTCCCTTAATATGCTACACATTTTTAACTTTAATTAACAACATTCTGATAAGTAATTAATCTAGCTCTGATAAAGCACTGCTGTTATTACCATAGTCACAAGCTCAAGTGACTGCCCATTGCGGTAGAAATGTCTGTCAAATCTATGTATATCCAGTCTTCTGGATAGATGGAAGAAGCCACTCTTTCACGGTCTGTATTAATACTTAAAATCAAGATCAAACAAGCTTTTGCCCTCATGCTCCTTCAAAGGTTTCTGTTTTCTCTGAACTTGCCTTAAAGTGTATTCAAGCTTTTAACCAAAATCACTTCCCAAGTTACTATTATGACACAGTTGAAAGTGTACTGCCTTTTCTACGACGTGGATATCAGTACAGAATACAAGCAATGTATAAAGCTTATCTCTTTTATTAAACTTAAATAAATCTTATAATCATTCTACAATGCACTTGCTCTCCACAATTCCTTTTCCTTTTGTAAGTTAAACTCTGCTCTGCTTGACCAGTATCTCCTTGCTTGATCCTCTTTCCTAAGTCCCTGGAGACTATGTTACTTTGTGTTTCTCTGATCCTAGCTGTTTAGATTTTACATCTAACTGAATTTGGACATCGTTTGGTATCCAGTGCAAACCAAACATTTCACACTGCAGAGTGCCCCTGGATTCTCTCATATTGTTTAAAATAACAGTTTTTTATTTAGTTTAAAGTGGACTAATATTCCATAGCATGCAATACTATACTTATTTTTCCTACACGAGTATACCTTAATAGACAAGTCAGCTAAGTCCATGCTATGTTTGTTGTGATGATTAGTCCTGTGACTATGTCCAGAATCACCTAGAAGACATATCTTTGGGTGGGCTTCCAGAGAGCATTAACTGGGTGGGAAATTGCTTTTCCATAATTTCTTTCAGTATTGTTTTTAGTTCAGGGTCTTTGATCCATTTTGGACAGATTTTTGTACATTATGAGATGAGGAGGCAATTTTGCTTCTGTGTAGGTCTAGCATTCTTACCAGCCTCTGAATAGATGGAGACTCCAGCCAGTGGCTCAACTGTAAAGAGATGTAAAGCAAAGCAGTGCTTCTAGAGGTCATCACTTTTTTTTTAGAGTCTGTGGCTCTATAACTGCTGTTGCTGCTGATACCAAACTATGATATTCTTTGGATTGTCAGTGTGGACTATGAGTGAGTCTTCAGGAATCTTTCTGGAACTTTCTACACAGACTGCACTGAGGTTCTGAACTTACAGAACTTTGTATGCCTCTGCTCCCTAAGTGTTAAGATTAAATAAGTGTGCCACTTTTTCCAACCTAGAAAATTTAATAAATACATTCTACAGGTATTTTATCTGATTCTCATTGTAACCATTGGCTTCATATCATACTTCAGAAGTATATGAAATAAAATAAATATGCATGCTTATATTAGCTATCAAAATCATATATTTTTTTCTTTTTGAAATTAAATATGTAATTATATATAATACAGTATATATAACAAATTATATCATATATATTATACAATAAACAATATATTATATATAATGAACATAGCACTTATCACACTATCACATATCATATATATGTATATATATATGATATATGTATATGATATGTATGTCATATATGTATATATGTATATATATATATGATATGTATGTATATATACATTCATATATATATGTGTATATATATATCAGTAGATGTTTATAAATGCTTGAAATGAATTACTCTGGATACAAAACAGAAAAAAATAGGTGAGAACCTTCATCCACTTTATAGGATGACTGTATGCTTTTGGTGTGAGGGATAAATGGTATGCTAAGGACAAGATAGGACCTGTTTACAGATGACACTATTGTCTAGTGGGTACTGGGCATAATGTGGGAATGAAGAGCAAAGTCAATGAGATGAGTCTATAGTGAAGGGGAACCACAGAACATGACCAAAAAGACAAGACTTCTGGGTAAGGAATCCAGACAATTGCCAAGATGAGCAGAGTGGAAATTTATAAGCCTAAATACACTTCTATATAATGTGTATTTTAATACTGGAACTGGTGGAACATATAAAATATTTTTTCCCTTGCCACTTTTTGCTCCTGCACAAGTGTCTGTTCCACAGAAAGGGCACCTCTGCTTTACTTCTCCTCCTGACCATATGGATACTAAATCCTGCAGCTTTTCAGAAGAAGCTATACAATGAAATGTGTTCAGTGCTGTGGCAGAACCTGACTCATTACTTCTACTAGCGGCGGCTGGTTTTAAGACTTGACGTCTATTTATCAGTTAGCAGGCTGCTGAAGACAGCATTTTGTGGCATCCTTTCCTGGAACTCTTACTAGCTCAACACTCTCCAATCTATCATAGCTTCACAAAAGACACGGTGAAAAGCAGGCTAGTCTCCTGCACTTAAAACTGAGATTAGCCTGATTGGACTGTACAAGAGTCTTCTGGTGTCAACTTTGGTTGACTTCAAAGGACCTTTATTTGTTTTGTATAGTCATGGATTTCTTGTTTTGTTTTGTGTCCTTATTTGTATGTGTTTCTCATTTCATTTGTTTCCTTGTTTATTTAAAAAAAAGGAGTAAAAGAAAGAAGTTAAGTAGCTTATAGAGGTCATGGGGTTTTTGTGAAGAATTGTGGTAGAAGAAAAATATGATAAAAATATATTGTAGAAAAATAATATTTTTAACATAAAATACAGATAATTCAGTGTCTGGAACAAAGAATACTAGTAACATGAAGCTGTAAATGGATTTTAAATTTAAAACAACTATTATAGGAAATTTCAACAATTATTGTATTTATCTGATCAACCTCTTTGCTATACCATAGCTGCCAGAGGTTTGAATGTTTTTCTACTTATCTTCATGTGGCATCTTGCCTTAATGAGGAAAGAGATGAGATGCTATTCTTTGAATTATGTTATGCTAGCAGTTTTCCCTTTACATTAAGCCTGATAATTAGAAATATATGGAGGCTTGGGCAGGTGATGAAGTCGTGGAGTAAGAGTCAGGCCCTGGGGATGGAGGGCACAGGAAGTCAGTGAAAAGAACAGAGGTCCCAGTGACAGCAGAGTGTGGTTTTGGGAGGTGCCTGAGTCAATTCTGCCAGGCCAGATCTGAAGAATATTTATGAAAGGATTAACAATAAGGGAGGTAATTTTTTAATTTTTATTTTTATGTCTGAGGGTCTTTTTGTCTATATGGTAAGTATGCACCATATCCATGTCTGGCATTTGTGGAGGTCTGCAGCTGGTGATGGATTCCTTAAAACTAGAGTTACAAATAATTATTAGATATTGTATGAGTGCTGGGGACTGAATTTTGGTCTTCTGGAAAAGCAGCCAGGGTTCTTAACTGCTGATCCATTTCTGATTTGTATGTGATCTGTTCCAATTTTCCAAGTAATGATTAGTTTAAAATCTCAAAGCACAGTGTGGACCAACAAAGCAAGTGAACAAATTTATGTTAGAAACCGTTACTAACATCTTTGCTAAGCACTCTATTTCATAGTTAGGATTCTAAGGAACGATCTTGAGTTTCTTGTGTTGGTTTCTGTTGTCAGTTTATTTTTGTTCTTCTGCTACCATATACCGGTCAACCTGGAAGATATTCTGTCACAGTCTGGTCCCATAACTATCACTCAGAAATATGAGTAAACTGATCCTCATAGATACATCCTTCTTCCTCCACCTGCTCTCCCTCATCTTGATCTTCATCTTACTGCTCCTATTTCTACACTAAGTTTCTACATAGTTAATATCAAACAGTTATTTGTTAAGTCAGATAAAATAGTTGAAATCACTACCTGTTAATAGCAGAGCTCGGTTCTTTCCCTATTCTTCCTTTCCCTCTCATCCTGTCTTTCCATTTTCTTTTTTCTCAGGGCACTGGATTTTCAATGACATTAGGCAAAGTTTTTATAACTGATGCAGTAGGCTAAGCCTATTTTATTTCAACATATTGTTCCTAAGTAAAGCACATTCCTCCTCCCTCTCTTCCCCCATCTTCCTTCTTTTGTCTACCCCCATCTCACTACTTCTGAAAGCAGGGAATGTGCAGGTTAGGAAAGCATACCTCCAATCATCTACATCTGCTTCTTAGGATATCTGTTTCTTATTTTATTGCATTGGAAATTTAAACAAATTATAACTCATGAGAGCACTACAAAGCCAAGAGAAATGAAAAGAGTGGGTGTGTGGGTGGGTGGGAGAATACCCCCATAGTGGCAGGGAGGAAGGGGAGGAAATGGGAGGTTCCAAAGGAGAGATATGGAAAGGGGGAAACATTTGAAATGTAAATAAAGTATGAAAAATAAAAATATAAAAAAGCACAAAACAAAAACAAAAAACAAACAAACAAACAAACAAAGTTAGCTCCTTCGGGGAACCCAGTCTGTGCCACAGAGCTCCATAACCAAATAGCGCATGGAGAATGCTGGCATCCAGGGAGTGTGGACAAGCCCCTGAGTGGAGGTAAGACAAGCTCCACTGCTCAGCAATACCCACTTGGAATCTGCAGGACAATGGGACAGAGGAATAGCCTGGGACAGGAGCCTTTCAGTTTATGCCTGTGGTCTGCGCAACGTGGCTCCATACCCAAATAGTGCAGGGAAAGAGCTAACCTCCCAGGAGTGTGAACAAGCTTATGATCAGGGGTAAGGCCAGAACCTCTGCTCAGAGAGACCCACCCAGAACCCTCAGGACACAGGGGCTGAAGGGTGTCGTTTTGGTTTCCTTCTGAGGCTAGGAAGCTGATCCCATGACACAGGGCTCCATACTCAGTGCCAGGAGAGACCAGGTCTCCCAGAAGTGCTGACACACCTGTGAGCACAGGAAGACCACCATTTCTGTTCAAATTCTTCAATCAAGAAGGACCTTCCCAGAGCCATCAGGGCACAGGAACCAAGGAACAGCTGGGAACAGGATCTTTCTGGTTTCTGTATGTACCCCAGAGCTGACCCTGTACCACAGCTCTCCAAACTCAAATTCCTCTCAGAGAGACCTGGTCTTTAAGGAGTACTGATGAAAAGACTTGCAGGTGGGACAAGCCATAGTTAGAGAGAGCAAGACCAGCTAACACCAGAGATAACCAGATGGTGAAAGGCAAGGGCAAGAATATAAGGAACAGAAACTAAGGCAACTTGTCACCATCAGAACCCAGTTCTCACATCACAACAAGCCCTGGATACCCCAAACACACCAGAAAAATATGACTTTTTTTTCAGGAGTCATAGATGCAAGCATCACCAACAGAATACAAGAGATGGAAGAGAGAATCTCAGGTGCGGAAGATACCATAGAAAACATGGACACAACAGTCAAAGAAAACACAAAATGCAAAAAGGTCCTAAACCAAAACATCCAAAATATCCAGGATGCAATGAGAAGACAGAACCTGAGGATAATAGTTATAGAAGAGAGTGAAGACTCCCAACTTAAAGTACCAGTAAATATCGTCAACAAAATTATAGAAGAAAACTTCCCTAACTTAAAGAAAGAGATGAACATAAACATTCAAGAAGCCTACAGAACTCCAAATAGTTTGGACCAGAAAAGAAATTCCTCCTGTCACATAATAGTCAAAACATCAAATGCACAAAACAAGGAAAGAATATTTAAAGCAGTAAGGGGAAAAGGTCAAGTAACATATACAGGCAGACCTATCAGAATGACACTAGATTTCTCAAAAGAGACTATGAAAGCTAGAAGATACCAGGCAGATCTCATACAGACCCTAAGAGAACATAAGTGCCAGCCCAGGCTGCTATAAACAGCAAAATTCTCAATTACCATAGATGGTGAAACCAAGATATTCCAAGATAAAGCCAAATTTACACAATCTTTCCACAAACCCAGCACTACAAGGGATAATAGATAGAAACGCCAACACAAGGAGAGAAACTACACCCTAGAAAAAGGAAGAAAGTAATCTTCTTTCAACAAACAAACAAAAAAACAAAAAAACAAAAAAAACAAACAAAAAAAAGAGGAAAACTCAGAGCTCTGAGTGCCTCCAAAAATAAACTGGAGAGAGCATACACTAGCAGCATAACAGCACACCTGAAAACTCTAGAAAAAAGAAGCTAATACACCCAAGAGGAGTAGAAGGCAAGAAAGAATCAAACTCAGGGCTGAAATAACCAAATAGAAACAAAGAGAACTATACAATGAATCAACAAAACCAGGGGCTGTTTTTGAAAAAATCAACAAGATAGACAAACCCTTAGCCAGAATAACAAGAGGGCATAGAGACAGTACGCAAATTAACAAAATCAGAAATGAAAAAAGAGATATAACAACAGAAACTGAGGAAATTCAGAAAATCATCAGATCCTACTACAAAAGCCTATACTAAACAAAATTGGAAAATCTGGATGAAATGGACAAGTTTCTAGACAGATACGAAATACCAAAATTAAGTCAGGATCAGATAAACCATCAAAACAGTCCCATATCCCCTAAGGGAATAGAAGCATTCATTAAAAATCTCCCAACCCAAAAATGCCCAGGTCTAGATGGGAATTCTATTAGACCTTCAAAGAAGGGCTAATACCAATACTCTTCAAAATATTCTATAAAATAGAAACAGAAGGAACACTACCTAATTCATTCTATGAGGCCACAGTTACACTGATATCAAAAACCTCACAAAGACCCAACGAAGAAAGAAAATTTCAGACCAATTTCCCTTATGAATATCGATGCAAAAATACTCAATAAAATTCTTGAAAACCGAATCCAAGAACACATCAACATGTTCATTTATCATGATCAAGTAGGATTCATCCCAGGGATGCAGGGATGTTTCAATACCTGGAAATCCATCAATGTAATCCACTACATAAACAAGCTCAAATAAAAAACCTACATGGTCATATGATTAGATCCTGAAAAGCATTTGATGAAATTCAACATCCCTTCATAATAACAGTCTTGGAAAGATCAGGAATTCAAGGCCTATAACTAAACATAGTAAAAGCAATATACAGCAAACTGGTAGCCAACATCAAACTCAATGGAGCATTCCCACTGATATCAGGGACTAGACAAGGCTGTCCTCTCTCTCCCTATCTATTCAATATAGTATTTGAAGTTCTAGCTAGAGCAATTAGACAACAAAAAGAGCTCAAAAGGATACAAATTGGAAAGAAAAAAATCAAAATATCATTATTTACAGATGATATGATGATATACTTAGGTGACCCTAAAAACTCCACCAGAGAACTGCTACAGCTGATAAACATCTTCAGCAAAGTGACTGTATATAAAATTAAATCAAACAAATCAGTAGCCTTCCTATACTTGAAGGATTAAAAGGCTGAGAAAGAAATTAGGGAAATGACACCTTTCACAATTGTCACAAACAATATAAAGTATCTTGGTGTGACTCTAACCAAACAAGTAAAAGATCTGCATGGCAAGAACTTCAAGTCTCTGAAGAAAGAAATTGAAGAAGACCTCAGAAGATGGAAAGATCTCCCATGCTCATGGATTGGCAGGATTAATATAGTTAAAATGGCTGTCCTGCCGAAAGCAATCTACAGATTCAATGAAATCCCCATCAAAATTCCAACTCAATTCTTCATAGACGTAGAAAGAGCAATTCTCAAACTCATTTGGAATAACAAAAAAAAAAAAAAGGAGGGGGATAGCAAAAACTATTGTCAACAATAAAAGAACTTCTGGGGGAATCAGCATCCCTGACCTCAAGCTGTACAACAGAGCAGTAGTGATAAAAACTGCATGGTATTGCTACAGTGACAGGCAGGTAGATCAATGGAATAGAATTGAAGGCCCAGAAATGAACCTACACACCTATGGTTACTTGTTCTTTAACCAAGGAGCTAAAACCATCCAGGGGAAAAAAGACAGCATTTTCAACAAATGGTGCTGGTTCAAATGTCAGTCAACATGTAGAAGAATACAAATTGATCCATTCCTATCTCCCTGTACAAAGCTCAAGTCCAAGTAGATCAAGGACATCCACATAAAACCAGGTACACTGAATCTAATAGAAGAGAAAGTGGGGAAAACTCTAGAACACATGGGCACAGGAGAAAAGTTCCTAAACAGAACACCAATGGCTTATGCTCTAAGATAAAGGATCGACATATCGGACCTCATAAAATTGCAAAGCTTCTATAAGGCAATGGGCACTGTCAACAGGACAAAAGGACTTCAAGCTGTACTACAGAGCAGTAGTGATAAAAACTGCATATTGAGAAAGTGGGGAAGAGTCTCGAACACTTGGGCATAGGGGAAATGTTCTTGAACAGAACACCAATGGCTTGTGCTCTAAGATCAAGAATCGACAGATGGGACCTCATAAAATTACAAAGCTTCTGTAAGGCAAAGGACACTGTCAATAGGACAAAACTGCAACCAACAGATTGGGAAATGATCTTTACCAATCCTACATTCTATAGAAGGCTAATATACAATATATACAAAGAACTCACGAAGTTAGAATCCAGAGAACCAAATAACCCTATCAAAATATGGGGAACAGAGCTAAACAGAGAATTCTGAACTGAGGAAACTCGAATGGCTGAGAAGCACCTAAAGAAATGTTCAACATGCTTAGTCATCAGGGAAATGCAAATCAAAAAAACCCTGAGATTCCACCTCACACCAGTCAGAATGACTAAGATCAAAAACTCAGGTGACAGCACATGCTGGCAAGAACGTGGAGTAAGATGAACATTCCTCAATTGCTGGTAGGATTGCAAGCTGGTACAACCACTCTGGAAATCAATTTGGTGGATTCCCAGAAAATTGGACGTAATACTTCCTGAGGACCCAGTTATACCACTCCTGGGCATATACCCAGAAGATGATCCAACATCTAATAAGGACACATGCTCCACTATATTTGTAGCAGCCATATTTATAATAGCCAGAAGGTGTAAACAACCCAGATGTCCTTCAACAGAGGAATATATAAAGAAAATGTGGTACATTTATACAATGGAATACTACTCAGCTATTAAAAATAATGACTTCGTGAAATTCGAAGGCAAATGGATGGAACTTGAAAATATCATCCTGAGTGAGGTAACTCAGTCACAAAAGAACAAACACAGTATGTACTCACTGATAAGTGGATATTAGCCCAAGAGTTCGGAACACCCATGATTCAATTCCAGCAACTGTTGGACTGAGCATGGGGTCCCAGATGAAGGAGTTGGAGAAGGGACTGAAGAAGCTGAGGGAGTTAGCAACCCCATGGAGGGAGCAACAGTGTTATCTGGTCAACTCCCCCCCCAGTGCTCCCAGAGATTGGACCACTAACCAAAGAATGAATATGGGGGACCCATGGTGCTGGCCACATATGTGGCAGAGGAGGGTCTTGTTAGCCATCATGGGCAGGAGATGCCCTTGGGTCTGAGAGTGTTAGATGCTCCAGTATACGGGAATGCCAGGGAGGGAAGATGTGAGTGGGTGGATGGGTGGAGAAATACTCTCATGAAGGCAGGGGGAGAGGGGATGGGATAGGGGTTTTTCAAAGGAGACTTGGAAAGGAGAAAACATTTTAAACATAAATAAAATATTAAATAAAAAAATAAAGATGAGGATACATTTTAGATTAAGAATGATTGCCATTCTCAAAATTTAATTACATTTGAAATACATGAAATGGAACATGTTACAAGGTAAAACACATGAAATATCACTTAACAAATTCTATTAAAATACCAGATAATAAGCCCTTAGTATATGTGTTAATTATTTGTGAAAAAAGTATAATCAAGTTCAAAAACAGTTTCTCTAAAAAAAAGAAAAAAGAAAAGAAAATACGAAATTAATATTTGTATCAACATAAATTCAATAAAGTCTACAATTTCCTGTCATGAAGATAGAAAAAAACATACAAAATATAAAACCAAACAAATCCAAAGCATAGACATGACACTGAATCAAGAACAAGGAGGCTTTTAGGAGATTGTGAATGACCAAGGCAATTGTGAATCAGGCTGTTAATGTGTTGTTTACTAGTTAGGAACATTATCTAAAATACACAATTCTATTCTTTCATTCAGATTCATGTGGCAAATGAGATGGTAGTACATCCAACAGTTTTGCAGCTAGGATCCCACTACTGTATTTTAAGAACTGTGATATAATTCTTATCATCAAAAATAACGTTTTATGAGATGCTAAGATAATGAATTTCAAGTTTTAGATCCCATCATAATAGTTCTGGCAAAAGAATTTCAAATTCAGAAGGTGTATTATAAGTACTGAATTAAGTGTCCATTTCATTGAGGAAAAATTCAGTGGTCAATAAAATTTAAATTATCTGCAAAGTGTAAGGCTAGCTAACAGAAAGAAACTGTCACATTGAGAAAGGTCATCTTACGTTGGTCCAGGTATATCTTGTCCTGAATACCTCTGGTCTATCATGCTATGTCACCTAGACTATGATCTCATTAAATAAAATCTAGCTGACTAACAACTTCAGCACAGTCTGCATCTGATTACTAAAAGTGTTCTTCAGTGTTTTTTTTTGTTTTTTTTTTGTTTTTTTCTGGTAAATATTCATCTGGGGCACAAATGCCTGTTTAATATCTGCTTCTATATCGTGTCTACTTAAGAGGTTATATTTTCTTGTCCTGTATCCTTTAATTGTCCAGCCTGTGCTTTTTAAGCCTTTTATCATGTCCTCAAACACATGCACACTGTCTGTCTCTGTCTGTCTGTACCTCTCTGTCCTTTGGTATCTCTTGCCTCTCTTTCTCTGTCTCTGTTTCTGTCTGTCTCTCTGTCTCTGTCTCTGTCTCTCTCTCTCTCTCTCTCTCTTGGAAGAGGAAGAGAGGGAGAAGGATATGGGGAATTATTAGGAATATCAAAATCAATCAAGGTAAAGTTGAGAAATTTCTCAAATTCCTTGAAAATTGTGTAAAGTGATAGCTGGCCAACACTGTGATGTGATCACCATAAGCTGCAATTGTGCTGACTTTTATTAATGAAAACTCAAATCTTCATTCTCCATATACTCTCCATACAACGTCAAACAGCCGTAAAGGTTAGATGAGCTAACATTTTGAATTTGGGAATCAGAGAACACATAATATTAGTGTCTCTCTATGTTCTGCATCTAGACAATCCTCAGATGTTCAGACAGTTTTCTATCCATGACAGAACTTTTGTGTATATCTCTGTTTATCCTGTAGAAAGACTCCTTTGCTCTTTTATATATTTCTTAGAACACAAGTAGCATAACTGAGTTATATACTTTAGAAGTCTCTTTTACTCCAGTTTCTGTCTGGGTTCGGGAAATATCAAGAGAATGATAGAAAGTGAAAGAGAAGAACATGTATTTAGCCCAAATCTTTTCCTTTATTCTTCTATGGCACCAATACAGGCTTATTGATATGCTTGCTGAAGGTTACAGCTTTGTCTGATGGCTTCTCTTCAAGGTCAAAGTGCCTCTGGGTTCAGTGACTTCCCTTGTCCTAGGAGTCAAAAATCAATGATTCATTGCTAGAAGCTACAAGCCAGAACATTGTTTCTTCTAGTTACTCTGTACCTGCTACACTGTGTTGTAAGTAAGCCTTTTCTTAAAATATCCTATATGTAGTTCCATATAGAAAAATAGATGGCCACCAATCTAATACATTCTTTTGGTATCTATTAGGTTTCCTCAAAGATCACTGAGAGTCAAATGTCCAACTGGCCCTGACATTATTAATTAGAACTTGTTTTCAAAAGTCATGGTGAAAGCAAAACATAATCAAAATCAAGGTTAATTTAAAAAATAATATCTTAGCAAATGCTAAGATGTATTATAATTATAATATTTATTCATGTTTAGTGATATTAACAAGCCAGTCCGATGAAGGAAAATAGGTTCAGCATCAACAATAAAATCCACAAATAAGCTGAATTGATTGGCCTGTAATAAAAGATAAAATATAGCAAAGAAGTAGGAAAATCTTGCTGTTCACTAAACGATTCTAGAATGACTATCCATACATAAAATGTTTAGTTTACTCCAGGTCACCAAAACTTTTATTTATTTCAATTAAAGACAAATATTAAAATCAAAATTTTAGAATGTTTAAAAGTACATATAGGGAACTGGTGACTTTTCTTTAATGAATGATTTAATAAGAACAAAAACAAAAATATAAAATATCGGAAGAGCATCCTCAAAGAAGCAGGGGGAGGGGGAATGGGAGAGAGGGTTTCTGAAGGGGAAAACATTTGAAATGTAAATAAAGTAAATATCCAAAAATTTAAAAATTATATATATATATATATATATAATTATTAATTTCTTATATAATATTTTAAACACTTGCAATTTCAGAGATGAAGTTTAATACAAGCCAGAAAACTGGATAAAATTCAGTTACAAAATATGTAATTGAAAAATATATAATTCATAGGAATTGGCACATCCTAATTAATGAGAAAAGCATAAATTTAATAGAAAAATAAAAAATATGAGACAATATTAAATTATTCTGATAAAATGATGAGCTATTTCAAAAATACAGTTTGAAAACAGCAAAACACTATTAGACACCTAACTATAAGATTTTTTAATACTTCTAAATATGAAAATGCAGAATTCTTAAAGAGGTTTTAGGAGCCATTAATTTACATACTGCTATTCAATACTTAAATCTTTCACTTTCGAGATTACTTAGGATTATATATGACAAAGCTGAAAAAAATATGTAGTATATCTATGTACATGTTCATATGAAATTTCATCAAATAAATCTTTTTTTTTTTTTTAGAAATATATCTGTGTAAAGGTGGAGATATTCCTACATTTTCTTGGTAATTGATAAATAATGATGCAAGTATAATGGATCTACTCCAGTATATCTAGAGAGTAAACTGACTGAAATAGAAAACACAAATATGTTTAATATGATATAATTTTTGTGAATAACAAGGGCAACTCAGACTGCTTATTGCTGCACAGTATGTGGATATAGACTGAAATACATCAGGAACTGAATGGCAATAAAAGTTTTAAGTTATGTTTATAAATTTCATTTTATACTGAAAAGATTCTAACCCAGATGTTAAAAATGTACATTAAATACTTCAAGTAAATATTTAGAAGAGTGATGACTGACTTTGCTATTTTACTTCTGTGTTTTCTTCTGGGTCATAATTTCTGTTTTAATATCAGCATCTATTATTTTCTTTGAAACTTGTAATGTAGAGTACTAACAGTCAAGTTTTCTTTTTAGTTTTCAAATTTCTTGTTTATTTTGATCTTTTGGACTTTAAGTTTTAAATGACTATTACACCCAAAACTTGATGTTGCTTACCAGAATCAGATATACAAAACAGAGAAGCCATCATTCAGTTATGGAACACTAAAGAAGCCTTTAGACACTCTTTGGCATTTCTTCTCACTATCATGGCTCTCTTTTAAGGGCACCCAGCATTTGAGAATAACCTTACAAATAATACATATGAATTTCTCCAGAATGCTCGGGCTTGTCCTTTCTGTAGTGAGCTGAGGATTTTTTAATGGAGGTTTTATTTCCAATTTGTTTGTCTCCTCAACAAGATCTTCCATAGATTATACATTTTTCTCAAGTCTACCTCCAGCCTTTCCACTGTATAAAGCAACTGAATGCGCGCACGTGTGCGCACATACACACACAAAATCAAAGTGATGCTCTTGTATTTCTGTACATACCTCAAATGGCTTACCTTCCCCTTCTTTATGGTTTATGAAGTTGGAAAATTAAGTATGCTTCATCTGGCATACTAATGATGTTGATGAACTCACTGACTTGGACTAACCAGGTGGGATTTCCTGCCAAGGATTCTACCAGAAACAGAATGATACTAACTTCAATATAACCACTGGGCTGGAATTGCCTAGAGAATGAGGATTTGTTTATCCTCATTGCACAGATCAGAGAACTGGGCCTCTTAAATGCTTGGTATAGCATAGTGACATGCAGAAACATCTATCTGGGATTTTTTTTGGGGGGGGGGATTTTCTTTATTTACATTTCAACTGCTATCTCCTTTCCCAGTATCCCCCCCCCGGAAACTCCCATCCCCTACTCCTCCTCTGGCGTCTATAAGGGTGTTTCCCCACCCACCCAACCACTCCTGCTTCCCTACCCTTGATTCCCTTACACGAGGGCATCCATCAAGTCTTCACAGGACCAAGGGGCTCTTCTATTAATGCCCAATAAGGCCATCCTCTGCTACATATGAGACTGGAGCCATGGATCCTTCCATGTGTGCGCCTTGGTTAGTGGTTTAGTCCCTGGGAGTTTTGGGGGGAGGGGTTGGTTGATATTGTTTTTCTTTCTATGGGGCTGGTTTTTAAAAGTGCTACTTGTTTTTAATCGACACATGTGAATTCTTACGGAGTTCAGTATGCTGATTTGGTACATAGATTTGGTTTGAATTTGTTTTTAATTTTAGGTTTATGGGTATTTGTCTGCATTTATGTATGTGCGCCAGGCACAAGCCTTGTGCCTCCAGGAGAAAAGGGGATCAGGTCCTCTAGATCTGGAGTTACAGGTGGTAATTAGCTGCCATGTATATAATTGGAACTGAACCCAGGTCCTCTGAAAGAGAAGCAAATGATTTTGACTGTTGATCCATATATTCACCACCATTCCTGTATTTTTAATACTCAGATCATGCATGTTAGGGCTTTCTTAGTGTTATTTCTTTTTGTTGTGAACATTTGTAATTCTCCTCACTTTTTAATGAACAGAAACCGTTATTGTTTTAAGTTGGTCCCGTATCAGGAAGAAGGCATGCTATATTCTGGAGCACTAATGCTCAAAGGAAGATTTTTACTCCCCATACACCAGTCTTCTGTAACGTGGAAGTCCACACCACTCCAGCACTGACCCAAACCCAAAGCCATAGTTTTATCAAAAAACCATTTTCTCAGACAAAGACATAAGGTAGATGGTTGGAAAAGTTTCAGTGTCATCGATTCTGAAAAACACTCCTGTGTCAGCTTATTGGTGTTTTATGAATTAACCTAAGTCATTTGACATAGGATGGCAACTTAAGAGAATCATCTTACGAACAGCTATAAAGTAAAGTCTTTTGGAAATTCTTCATTGAATGAATGGATGTTGTTTTGATAATCATGTCTCAAATACTTTAAAAGGAGGAAAGACCAAATTCCCATGTAAAGAGAAAATTCCCATCTCAAGCCCTCATCTGGACTCGTATTTTCTTAGGAAGAGCTGATAATTTAATGCAGACTCTTTTTATTCACAGCAGGTCCACAATCCATTGAGAGATACAAGTGTCTTTATGACCCCATGAGTAATTAGCCAGATGAAATTTAACATCTGAAGCAAATTTTCCAGAGCATAACCTTATTCTTAGAAGAAAATTAGCTGCCCAAAAGATTTGGATCCATCTTTTTCTATTTTAAAAGTATCAAATTTATTCTCAAGTAAAATATAATGAAATAAAATAATATAAATCAAGAACAAGAATGCTCCCCTAAGTCCTATCCAATAAAGATAATTTCCTAGTCTGCTTGAAGTCAGAATTAACATACAAGTTTTTCATGAACAAAAATTAAATAATAGCAAGCAGAAAGTTAAGGAGAAACTGTTAAAGAAGAATTTTTCAAAGAGGCTGTATGATAATGATTTCTACTTAATAAGCTAGATTCTTTTATAGTTTTATAAATCTAATTCTTCAAGGACATAGGATGTTCTACTCATATAGGAGAGTCAAATGAAACAAATAAGACTTTTTTCCCTTTCTGGATAAAAATTACTACAACTATTTGGCCAATTATATGTATGGTTAAATACAAAGGAAATGAGGCACGTAAATACTTAGTTTCTTTGTGTATAATTTTCCCCTTGAAATGATAAGACATTCAAGCAAAATGGATCACTTGTTTTAATTTTCTTCATTGATCAAAAGGAGAGAACGGCAGGTAGAAGTTTTTCAGTTAGTCTATGGGTTTTCTCAGCCCAGAAGCTCCTACTTCCTTGTTCTTTAAGACATAAATGAGTCTAAGCATCAGGGCACACCTTGCCCTGGTTTTCCCACACAGTTTCACAAGCACTGTCCAACTAACTGGAATTTAACCAGAATACAAAGGAAACTCTGACCCCTTGATCTCTGAAAAGCATCAGAAACTAATGACCTTAACTATTATAAAATATGTGGAAAGAAGTCATATATTCTACATGTATTACATGCTCTAAGACTTATAAATTCAGTAGTATATGTTTTCTATATTAACCAAAGCATTTAACTCAACATTCAAGAAAATTTGCCAATTTAAAAAGTCATAACATAATCAGCCTTCATCTCCATCTTTCATTATTTCTTCTCTCTCTCTTTCCTCTCTTTTCCTTCCCCTCCTTTATCCCCTCTCATCTTTTCTTTCCCTCCCATATGAATGTTAATCATTATTTACAGCACAAAGTAAATGAAATTATTTTATACAAATGAGGGTGTTAGTTGCTAATATTTTGTAGTTAATTGTCTATAGTAGTATAATAAAATCTAAACAAATAATTTATAGCCAGAGATGTGAAAATTTCATTGATCTTATACACAAAGATAGCATAGGATTTCTGAATCTATCTACTCACAGTCCCCAGCTCTACTCTTCAAACTCACTGAAGTTCAAACTGTCTGAAGATTCTTTGATTTTAAAATTGTCTTCAAAACACTTAATATAATAACTTAATAATATGAAATACTATTTACTTAAGTAGTTTTGCTGAAAATTACTCCTGACTATAAAACTAAATTCTTTATCTTGCACAAGTGTTTAAAAAATAAAGTCTTTGATCATGAGACAAGGTTTCCTCTTACAGGCACTGTTTTCTGGCACAAAAGCCTTCCTTCTGAAGTCTCTCATTTCTCCCTTTTTCCCAGTGCAAATACCTGATAGCTGGTTTTCTGGGTTGCTTATCCAGTTAATTGTGTGACTCTTGAGGAATGGAGCCATGGCTAACCCATCCTTGTATCCACCATGGCCAATCCCTAAATTCAATTAGATTAGGAAAGTTGAATTATCATCTTCAAAGCAAATCCTCTGTTATATTCTTCATTACCAATTTTTTGGTAGTTTGATAGTCTGGAGCATTTTAGAACATCCCATTATCTCTTGGGCACTTAAGGTCTGAAAGCCAGAAAATAAGGTTTATCCTTTCTTTCCAGAGTCACGGCAACATCTCTATACCCTGTCTACCTCTGGTTTTGTTTTTCTGTAACAAACATTGTAGCATCTTCATTTTTTCCATAGGGAAGGTGTGTAGATAATAGAGACTAGCCAGGGTATAGCTCTCAGTGTCATCCAAGTACAAAGCAGGGAAGTGATTAACCACTGGAGCTGAGGTTCACTGCAGGTGCCTTCTGTGAGTGTAGCTAACTTGGGGATTGAAGAGGTTTCCCTTTATCCTGAAGTCATGGCTCATTTTTGCTACTACCATCTACAAAAGAGAAATAAATTCTTGTAAATAGAGATGACTTCTTCTTGAAATCAAAGTAAATAGCAGGTCTCTAGCTGCCAGCAATGTGAACAAAGGAATCAGAAGTGATTTTTCATTTTTTGATTCTTTGGGACCCTTGTTAACCTACCAAGAATTTTCTTTCTCACTCCTTAGAGCAGGTCACTCAGTACAGAGAGCATCTATTCATGCATCTCTGCTGTCAACCACCTCAAGCAAGTGTGTCCTGCACGATTCTATATATAATATATATTCTATATATAATTTGGCATTTCCTGTCTTCCAGATGCTATCTTTCTACCTCCCACTCTAGGCACCACAGTTGAGCCCTGAGCAACAAATCACTTGGTGCAAAAATCTTATTAATGTTCTGTATCGGCTCTTTCGTGATTGTTTCCTGATTGTTGCAAGCCAGTGTTTTAGTCTATTGGAAGAGATTACATCACAAGCATTCTAAAATATTATTGCAATTCTTAGTTTTAAACCAACAAATCTTTATCAAATTGGAAGAGTAAATGGCTATAAATAAAATCTGATTTTGTCCTCTCTTATGACAATTTTTAAAAATTAAAATCTCCCAACTTAAAGACCCTTTCCTAGCAACTCCTTGATCTGGCTTGTGTGACATTAGATTTTGTGTTGATTTTTAAAAACCTGCTCCTATTTTAAGTCATGCCGCATTGAGAATATCATCTAAAATTAATCTTAAAAATATTATAACGTTTAAGAAGTAAAATCATCCTGAAAGAGTAATACTCATTCCAATGCATAAAAACTATAACAGCCATTAAGAACTAGTGATAAAACATAGAGAAGTCCAAGGTTATAGGGACCTTTTCCATCTCTACTGAGGACTTGCAAACCTGGTTTTATAGTGTCACTGAAAGCAATTGCAATCAATAATAACCCTAAGAGGGTGGTCTTCTTTCTGCAAAACTACTTCTGTAAATTTTCACTTAATGGAATTGAACAGAAAGTGGTTCTGAGGCATTCACAGCATCCTCTCTTTCATGTGAGGAACACAGTGAAAGAAGCCTTCCTAATCACCAGATTCCAAGGTTAAGGAGAGAAGGCAAATTGCCTGCCTTTGTGTTTCCTCTAATCCTAAAAGCTAGCACTGTGTACACAACCACATCATGGAAAGCAAAACCATAGGTAGAAACCAGCAGATGCTGTCCCCAAGAAAAGCAGACAAAATATAGAATGGAACAAACTGAAAATATGTCTGTCCATGAGTAAAAGAAAAATCATTCTTTACTCTTACTTGAAATAAACAGAATGAAACAGCAAAAGGAAAGTGTGCATACAATGGCAGTGCTTCTTAGTCTGTGACTTTAGCCACAGCCACACTGCTCCAACACACTTCTCTTTAATTCAGTATTTCAGGCAATTAGTTCCATTTAAAACCGGTAGGGTATAAAAAGAAAAGTGAAGGGTCGTATTAAGCAGGATGATCTAAACATAAAAAGAAAAAGGTGCCAATGCTTATGTTATATTAGCACCTCAGACCTCTGGAGACTGTATAGTTCTCCGATTCTTTCCTCACAGAAATTATCTGATAAACTAAACTGTTATCTGTGATGTGATTACAGCCCTAAATAATTATTAAACTGAAGGCAAATAATGTTAGAGGAAGAAGTACTGTCTCCAGAGCTGACCTGGGCTTTACCTGGTGACATAGCCTGTGATAGTTTGGCTGACAGTTCTCAACAAATATCCCTGTGTCTGAACTTCATGGGGATGCTGAGAAGAGTTATCCTCCGCAGCTCTGATCTGCTTATCACTCCATCTCCCTTTCACTTCAGACCTGCCACTCTCAGTTTTCTTGGGAGATAAAATCAAGAGACAATTGTACATGCCCACACTAAAAACTGACTTAGGTAACTGGCTTCCTTCACCTGGCAGAGCAAACTTGTGGCCTTCAATTTGTCATGGTGCAGAATGTTGAAAGATAAAACCCGTCTGGCTCTCAGTTATCAACAAAACAGATAAATTGTTACTGACTGATGTTGGAGTGTCAAGGTGGCTCAAAAGTGCCAGGCAGTTTATATTTTCTACAATGCTCTTAACTCTAAATTAAAAAAGATTGTGAACAGCATTAGAATTGACAGAGTGTAAAAAAAACAGTATCAATAAAATGACTCAGAAGTTGAAGTCTCAGCTTTAAACAGCAATCTAAATTGATCTGTAGACAGAAAAAGACTCCCTCCTAGAAAAATAAAATGCAGCCAAAAGCTCATTGATAGAGACAAAAGATGAACTCATTACAGTGCCCATGAAGCTGTCTGATAAACTGCAGGGCAGAGACAAAGGTTTTTGTTAAAAGAGTGGTCTGAGGCCTTGCCTTCCATCTGCCAGTTGGATTCTACAAGAACATTCTTTAGTAAGACATGTACAAGGCACAAGGAAATGAAGAATTGAGTTAGTGTATGAGACAAAAAGCTTTGTATCACTCAAAGGCATTGCCTGGAATGTCTCTAGTTTGTCATATGCCAACTCTTAACAATAGGGCAAATATCTTCAACCATTAGTTATGAAAAGATTAACATTTGGCAGACCCAAAACTTAGCTGACCATTTATTTTAAATTCTCCACATCTGTGAAGGATGGCACTGAATGGGCCAAGACAAGTGTCGTATAAAAAGAATATAATGCTCATTGATTGCCAGAACACCCATGTCTTCCTAGTGGACTCAAACATTCCTTGCATGTTATACCTCCTCCACAGAACCTGGGTCTGTTTGTGAGGGCAAAGTACTCAGGTTTACGTATGTAGCTCTAAAATTATTCCAATTCTTTTAGTTTAGACACATTCATCTCAAGTTATTTACTGATTTGGGCCTGGAAATTATACATGCTCTGTGATTCAAAATAGAATAGCTAGTTAGAGAGAGAGAGAGAGACAGAGAGAGAGAGAGAGAGACAGAGAGAGACACACAGAGAGAGACAGAAAGACAGAGAGAGAGAGAGAGCTATGTCCATGGGAATTCCCTGCCATCTCCATCAAGATGACACTTGTGGAGGACAAAGAGCCTGCAGCTGAGTTCTCTTTAGTTACATGCTGAGACCTGTTGCCAAAGTTCTAGTGAATAACAGAGCAGTAACAGAACAGTAGAGACTTTGTAAGGGGAACTGGAAAGGAGTGCTTTTTTTTTCTCTTTTTTTTTCAGGGCCCTCATATTAATCCATTCACACTCTCAGAACTGTAGCATAGGCTGAGACCCTTTCTTATTCCCTAAACCTGTGAAAAGAGGCCATTCTAAATAGCTGGTCTGGTACTCTCCAATATCTACAAGATGATCAAGCTGTTCTTCAAATTATGGTAAATCTCATGTGTAAGCATCCCGAGTGTGGTATGTAATCAACATGTGGCATATGTCTGGCTCCCTCTTCCTCTTAAGGGACCTTATCTGTATCAAAATGTTAAAGATATCTCCTTCCTACTCATGACTTTTTCTTCTTTATCTTAGGGCACAACTCCATTAAATATCTTGCACATTTAATGTCACCCGAGCAATAGCATCTTTGGCAAAAAACATCCAAAAATTGCAGATGGCCACCAAGTTTTGATTTGACTTTCTATAGACTTTACGAATGAAAAAGTGTGTAGTTCTTTATTGAAATAATAATGAAGAGTCAGTAGCATATAGCAGGGCTTTCTTTTTGTAAGCCATGTGGGATTTAAATAATTTTTATCTTCAACCTGTAGAGAAGGCAGAAGTCATTGTATTTTCTCAAGGTATCTGATAATGCCACAGAAGAATCTGTATTGGTCCATGAATATTACTGGACCCTGATGAAGGACATCAATGACTACTCAGAAGTATTTATGGGGGATGTTTTATAGGGAGTTGGAGAAGACTGGGCAAAGGCCCATAAGGATATAGCAGCTGTCCCCTGGGATACATACAGAGTGTTGGCTGTATACTAACAGTGAATAAAGTACATTAAATACACTATACACATAAATATAGAACCAAGATGTAATCTATCTGACAAGCCTTCCAGAGAGATGCCATCCCCCTTGCTAAGCATGAAATAGTCTACGCTTGAACAGTTTGCTTAATTTAACAAGTAATGCAGTTTGTAAACAGCCACAATGTAAGCTTAGGTTTATCATTCATCAAGCTCTGGGAAAACCACAACCCACAGCCTTCAGTCCTTTGAACATGATATCAAATCCCATGTGTTTAGTTTAGATCAGCAATGTGAGTAGAGGTGAGAGACAAAGGTTCCTTCTATAAAATGTAAAACTCACAATTTTCCAAATCAGTCTCAACCATACCTTGGTACCCAGAAATGCAGGAGAGAAGTGTGGTTTGCTGGCTATTCTTCAGGACCTCCAAAAATGCTTTGTTGAAGGGTGGTTTGTTGGCAGAATGGACAGCAAGCTAGTGGAGTGAGGTTGAGTGAAGGGATCACATCTCCCCTGAAACACTGCCTCTCAGGGGACATGGGACACACTCCTCATCACTATGTGAACTGTTCCAGATGTCAGTTTTAACTGTGGTGTCAGTCCTAGTGAAATTAAAAGGATTTTGTGCTGGGAGAATCCTAAATAATCAAGAGATGTAGACTTTTGCCTTCTCTACAAAGCCTTATTTAATGTGATAAGATCTGATGTCAGTTTCTGCTCATGCACAACCTAGGCATGCATAAAAGCCTGTCCATTAGAACAAAATAGCCAGTGGAGATTTCTGGGAGAATTTGTTCTGCTTTTACAATTGTGGAATGATTGTGCTAATGCTCTCTATAAAAGCAGCATTGTCAACTTTCTTTTATGTTAGATTTCTGCCCTTTTGTCTTACTCTTTTGTTTCTTTTGTTTTTTCTCTATTAGAACACACACCATGGTAGCTGGCATAGAAAGTGAGCCAAGAAAATACTTGTGATCACATTCAAGTATGGTGACAATACATGATATACGCAGCATTGAATCTGTCAGAGCATATTTCTGAAATATAGGAGTGAAAGGAGAGGATGAGCATTGGGTCATCCTGGAACATTGGAATCTAAACAGTGTGAGTCAGAGGTGACTATGAAGGGTTTGAAATTTGCTTGATTTTGCAAACTATCTTGAAGGCTTTAAACAAGACTAGAATTCAACGTCCAACTACCAAGCTAGGGCTTTGACAGCCAGTGGGTTTCTGTATTAGCATTGAAACATCTTCTATAGTCTTAGGGCAAAGTACATCAAAATGAAAGCTGAGGATTGGATCATAAAGATAGGAAGTAAATGGAGAATCAATATGTAATTTGAAAATTCATTATTTACCAGAGCAAAGTCCCTTATAAGGATTAATGGCTCTTGGAGATTAGGGGTAGGTAAAAGCTGTCTCTACATTAAGCAAAAGTACAAGCAGAAGCCCCTTCCAACCCATCATTTCCAGCAGCACATCTCTAGAATATCTGGAGTACAGATCTTAGCCTCATAAGAGAGCTACAGAGACAGTCTTTAACCAAGGCATTTACCCCATGAAACTGGGGCTGTCATTGGGCTACTTACTACAGCACAAGGGAGTTCTGATTGTAAATGCTGTTCTAGGTAACACCTAGAGCTAAAAGAAGAGTGTCTACAGTTCTCAGACTCTGAGATGTTCTTTGGCAATTCTGTGTCTGATGATAACTGTGAACAGAAAATCATAACAACGATGCACCAACAGGGCAGAGCAAGTAAGAAAGCAGATTCAGATATGAAGACCAAGGAAACTCACTAGATGAGCAGCTTAGTTCTACAGAACTATTGGGTGAGTAAGTCAACAGAACTATATGAAGAATGGGATCATAGAGTCTACTTAATGTCTTGACAGCATACACACTATTCCTCATTTCAAAGACCCCATGTAAATAAGCTTTAAGGTAAGTATTGCAGCAAGTCTCCACCTTGAAATTACAGCAACAAAACAGATCCAGTGAAGGATATTACACAATCTGAACAGGGAAACACTCTGGGTTGTAGCATATGCCACTTTTAGTCACACCGTGGTGGCAGGTAGTTCCAGACATATAAAGTTTCTCTCAACTTGCTGAATCACACATAAACACAGCTTGTGTCAACAAGCTCCATGCTTCATAGCTTTCAGAAATGCCAACAGGACTGGCTTTGTATTTTGGAACAAGCAACTTGAAACAAATACCCTTGGTCTTGACCTTCAAGCAATAGGAACAAAGTGTGAATGGTAAAAGCCCCTTGAGTGATAAGAATTGCTTAGAAGGATTCTGCTCAGCTCTCTCAGCAGTTCTGCATGAACTGAACCCAACTGCTTTTAGCAGCAGAAGGAAAAATATTCACTTATATTAGCCTCTCTCCTTTCTCGGTCATTCTGCTCTGTCTCTCTTTAATTTCTGGTTTTCAAGATCATCTCTCAGACAAATTACCTGCCCTGGAGACTCTTCACAGGCTCTGCTTTTAGTGGAAACTAAACTAAAACACCTAATTTCACCTTCTCCCTAAAACCCCCATTGTTTTGACTAATGTTGCCAGTCCTGTTGGAAGGGTAGACAGGTTGTGAACAAAGAGAAAGAATATTTATTATTTAGAACACCTGAGGTATTAGACTGGGTTAGCTGCCAGGTTGCAGATTTCTCTTGCTTAGCAGAATCTCACCATAAAACTTGGATGCCCAAAATCTACCATCATAGCCAGACAAGTTGTTGCTATGGGAATTTTTAATGTTCACTGAAATGACATATTTTCAGAAAAAAAAAATCCACCTGGGAGCAAACTTGAAAGCATTGGAAGGAGTATACCTCACAGACCTATAATTTTTGCCTTTCAGAGACCCATGCCCAGCTCCTGCCATCATTAATACAGTTTTAGGAGCATTTCAAGTTGTCCCTGGTGAGCTGTCTGCTGCTAGTTCTAATCACCACCTTCTGAGAAACATGAAGTGCAAGAGTGTCTAAAAGCTTAGATCAATGAGTCATGAAGAAGCTAAATGGAACACCTAGACTCCAGAGTGTGGTACAGCATGGGAATGTTGACTAGTGCTCGCTGAGGCACAGCAGTGGGAATAGCATTTAGCATTTAGCAGTTATTAGCTATAAAACACTGAAGTGTGTGTGTTTGTGTGTGCGTGCGTGCGTGTGTGTGTGTCTGTGTGTGTGTGTGTGTGTGTACTCTATAGCCAGCCTTTGAAGTATGTGATCTTGCCCTTTTTTTCCAAAATGATAAAACATAGATTTTTAAAATGTATTCTTTTCTTATATATTACATCTCAACTGCAATTTCCCCTCCTTCTTCTCCCACCAGTCCCTCCCCCTACCTCTCCCCTCCCCCAGAACCATTACATCTCCCCCCCCCCAGTCTTTTCTTTTCAGAAAAGGGTAGCTCTCCCAGGGATAGCAAATAAACATGGTATATGGAGTTGCGATAAAACTAGGCACTTCTACTACTGCTGTTAGAAGCCCCACAAGAAGACAAAATGACATAACTGTAACATATATGCAGAGGGCCTGTCAGGCTCATACAGGTTCCCTGATTGTCACTTCAGTCTCTGTGAGCCCCTATGAGTTCTGATTAGTTAATTCTGTGGAGACTCTTTTTGTGGTATCCTTGCCCCTTGTGGCTCCTGTAATCTTTCCTCCCTGTTTTCTGTCTTCTGTAGTATTTTCTGAACTCCAACTAATGTTTGTCTGTGGTTGTCTCTATCTGCTCCCATCATTTGCTGGATGAGGCCTCTCTGCTAGGCTCTTATCTACTAATATAGAAGAGTATCATTAGAAATCACTTCAGTGGTTTTTTCCCCCAATCTTATTTGGTTCTGTCCTAGGGCTCTGGGCTATCCAGCCTTTGGTTCCTGACCCTCCAGACAGTGTCAGGGATTGGTTCCCACTCATGGTATGGGTTTCAAGATGGACCAGTCATTGTTCTCCACTCCCACAACTTCTTTGCCAAGTTTTCCCCAGAACATCTTGCACAAAGGACAAGTTGTAGGTTATATATTTTGTGGCTGGGTTGGTATCCCAAATGCTGCACTGGAAAACTTAACCTGGTTACATATGACTGCTAGTTTAGGCTTCAGTGTTTCCCCATTTCTAGGAGTCTTAGCTTCAGTCACCCTTGTAGATTTCTAGGAGAATCCATTGTACTTGGTTTCTACCTTGCCCCTGAAATGCAGCACCCCCCCCCCATTTCTAGTCCACTATCCCAGTATTCTCTACCTCCATTCCAACCCATCCTGATCTACCCTGTTCTCATCCTCACCTGCCTTCAGGCCACCAGCAAAATATATTTTATTTCCTCTTCCCAGGGAGATCCATGCATGCCCCCTTGAATTTTAATGGTTCCTTAGCTATTCTGGGTCTGGTGATTGTAGTATGATAATCCTTTATAGCTAATATCCATTCACAAGTGGTTGTATATATGGATATACATACCATGTTTGTTGTATGGGTCTGCGTTACCTCACTTGGCATAATTTTTTCTTGTTCCACCCATTTGCTTGGAAATTTCATGATGTTACATTTTTAAACAACTGAGTAGTACTACATTATCTAAATGAACCACATTTTCCTTGTCCATTGTTTTGTAAAGGGAAACTAGGTTGTTTCTAGTTTCTGGCAATTACGAACAAATCTGCTATGAACATAGTTGAGCAAGTTTCTATTTGATATGGTGGAATGTGGTTTGGGTATATGCCAAGGACTGGTATAGTTCTTAAGGTATATCAATTCTCAATTTTCTGAGAAACTGCCATGTAAATTTAAAAAGTGGTTGTCCAAATTATACATTGTTCTGTAAATTTCTTGTACCCTTTATAGGCATTTCCTTCTTAAGTTGAGGAAATTTTTCTTCTATGATCTTGTTAAAAAAATAATTTTAGGGACTGGGGAGGTGACTAGGCAGTTAAGAGCACTGACTGCTCTTTCAGAGGTCCTGAGTTCAATTCCCAGCAACCATATGGTGGCTCACAATTTTCTGTAATGGGATCCGCCTTCTTCTAGTTTATCTAAAGACAGCTACAGTGTACTCAGATATATATATTAAAAATACACTTCAGTCTATTCCACAAAATAGAAAAGGAAGGAATACTACCCAATTCACTCTATGAGGCCACAGTTACACTGACACCAAAGCCCCACAAAGACCCAACAATAAAAGAAAACTTCACACCAATTTCTCTTATGAATATCAATGCAAAAATACTCAATAAAATTCTTGCAAACATAATCCAAGAACACATCACAGTGATCATTCACCATGATCAAGTACGCTTCATCCCAGGGATGCAGGGGTGGTTCAATACCTGGAAATCCATCAATGTAATCCACTACATAAACAAACTCAAAGGAAAAAAAACCACATGGTCATTTTGTTAGATGCTTAAAAAGCATTTGACAAAGTTCAACATCCGTTCATGATAAAAATCTTGGAAAGATCAGGAATTCAAGGAGCACACTTAAACATAGTAAAAGCAAAATACAGCAAACCAGTGGCCAACATCAAACTAAATGGAGAGAAACTCAAAGCAATCCCACTAAAATCAGGGACTAGACAAGGCTGCCCTCTCTCTCCCTACCTATTCAATATAGTACTTGAAGTTCTAGCTAAAGCAATGAGACAACAAAAGGAGGTCAAAGGGATAAAGATTGGAATGGAAGAAATCAAAATATCACTATTTGCAGATGATATGATGGTATACTTAAGTGAAACGAAAAACTCCACCTGAGATTTTCCTCCTACAGCTGATAAACAACTTTAGCAAAGTGGCTGGATACAAAATTAACTCAAGTAAATCAGTAGCCTTCTTATACTTGAAGGATAAACAGGCTGTGAAAGAAATTAGGAAAATAACACACTTCACAATTGTCACAAACAATATAAAATATCTTGGTGTGACTCTAACCAAACAAGTGAAAGATCTGTATGGCAAGAACTTCAAGTCTCTGAAGAAAGAAATCGAAGAAGACCTCAGAAGATGGAAAGATCTCCCATGCTCATGGATTGGCAGGATTAATATAGTTAAAATGGCCATCCTGCCAAAAGCAATATACAGATTCAATGCAATCAACATCAAAATCCCAACTCAATTCTTCATAGACCTAGAGGGCAATTCTCAAATTCATATGGAATAACAAAAAATCTAGGATAGCAAAAACTGTTCTCAACAATAAAAGGACTTCTGGGGGAATCAGCCTTCCTGCCTTCAAGCTGTACTACCGACCAGTAGTGATAAAAACTGCATATTGAGAAAGTGGGGGAGAGTCTCGAATACTTGGGCACAGGGGGAAATGTTCTTGAACAGAACACCACTGGCTTGTGCTCTAAGATCAAGAATCGACAGATGGGACGTCATAAAATTACAAAGCTTCTGTAAGGCAAAGGACACTGTCAACAGGACAAAACTGCAACCAACAGATTGGGAAATGATCTTTACCAATCCTACATTCTATAGAAGGCTAATATGCAATATATACAAAAAACTCATGAAGTTAGAATCCAGAGAACCAAATAACCCTATCAAAATATGGGAAATAGATCTAAATAGAATTCTCAACTGAGGAAACTCGAATGGCCGAGAAGCACCTAAAGAAATGTTCAACATCCTTAGTCATCAGGGAAATGCAAATCAAAACAACCCTGAGATTTCACCTCACACCAGTCAGAATGGCTAAGATCAAAAAACTCAGGTGACAGCAGATGTTGGCGAGGATGTGGAGAAAGAGGAACACTCCTCCATTGCTGGTGGGAATGCAAGTTGATACAACCTCTCTGGAAATCAGTTTGGAGGACCCTCAGAAAAATAAACATAATACTACCTGAGGACCCAGCTATTCCACTCCTGGGCATATACCCAGAAGATGCTCCAACATGTATTAAAGACACATGTTCCACTATGTTCATAACAGCCATATTTATAATAGCCATAAGCTGGAAACAACCCAGGTGTCCCTCCACAGAGGAATGGATACAGAAAATATGGTACATTTACACAATGGAATACTACTCAGCTATTAAAAACAATGACTTCATTAAATTCGCAGACAAATGGATAGATCTTGAAAATATCATCCTGAGCGAGGTAACGCAGTCACAAAAGAATGAACATGGTATGTACTCACTGTTACGTGGTTATTAGCCCAAAAGTTTGAAATACCCAAGAGTCACTTCACAGCAACAGTAGGGCTAAGTGTGAGGTCCCAGATGGAAGACTTGGAGAAAGGACTGAAGGAGCTGAGGGAGTGTGCAGCCCCAGGGAGGTAGCAACAGTGGTCACTGGCCTGACCCCCTGATACTCCTGGAGACTGATCCACCAACCAAAGAATACACATGGAGGGACCCATGGTGCTGGCCATAAATGTGGCAGAGGAGGGTCTTGTTATTCATCAGGGGGAGGAGAGGCCCTTGGGCCTGATGGTGTTAGATCCCCCAGTACAGGAGAATGCCTAGGAGGGAAGACAAGAGTGGGTGAGTGGGTGGGTGGGTGGGAGAATACCCCCATACCCCCATAGTGGCAGGGGGAGGGTGGAGGGAATGGGGATCTTCCAAAGGGGAGATCTGGAAAGGGGGAAACATTTGAAATGTAAATAAAATATGGGGAAAAAAAGAAAAAAAATTAAAATAATATTACAATGTGAAAAAAATAAAATTAAAATGCAAATAAACCTGAAAAAAAATAAATACTAAAATAAGAAACGAAAAAAAAAATAAAAATACAATCTTAAAAAAATATATTTTCTGGGCCTTTGAACTGGGGTTCTACTCCTAGTTTTCTTTCATAGTGTCCTTGATGGTTTGTATCAAGAATTTTTTAGATTTAACATGTGTTTCATCTTCTGAATTTTTTTATTAAACTAATAAAATTTATTTTAAAATATTCAACTCAATATTGACCTTTTTTAAATCATCAAAATAATTTATAATATGTAAATGCCTCTTAAATATACATTATATCTTCTGAAGCTAAAAGTAATATGTACTCAACCACTTTTTAAAATCTATTTGGAACATTAAACATGATAGAAATAGAAAAAAAAATCTCTTACGAAGTCCTCTATGAAAGGAAATTGTGACAAGTTTCTGATTAGATAAAAATCGTTCCATCTCCAAGGGAGAATACACAGTGTAACTGTGGCTTCATAGAATGAATTGGGTAGTGTTCCTTCTGTTTCTAGTTTGTGAAATAGTTTTAAGAGTATTGGTATTAGGTCTTCTTTGAAGATCTGATAGAATTCTGCACTAAACCCATCTGATCCTGGGCTTTGTTTGGTTGGGAGACTTTTCATGACTGATTATATTTCTTCGGAGGTTATGGGACTATTTAGATGGTTTATCTGATCCTGCTTTAACTTCGGTATCTGTCTAGAAAATTGTCCATTTCATCCAGATTTTCCAGTTTTGTTGAATTTAGGCTTTTGTAGTAGGATCTGATGACTTTTTGAATTTCCTCAGTTTCTGTTGTTATATCTCCATTTTCATTTTTGATTTTTTTAATTTAGATATTGTCTCTTAACCCTTTGGTTAGTCTGACTAAGGGTGTATCTATCTTGTTGATTTTCTCAAAGAACCAGCTCCCAGTTTGGCTGATTCTTTGTATAGTTCTTTTTGTTTCTACATGGTTGATTTCAGCCCTGAATTTGATTATTTCCTGCTCTCTACTCCTCTTGGGAGTATTAGCTTATTTTTGTTCTAGATATTTCAGGTGTCCTGTTAAGCTGCTAGTGTATGCTTTCTCCAGTTTCTTCTTGGAGGTACTTTGAGATATAAGTTTACTACTAACACTGCTTTCATGGTGTCCCATAAGTTTAGGTATGTTGTGCCTTCATTTTCAATAAATTTTAAAGCCTTTAACTTCTTTCTTAAGAAAGTTATCATTGAGTAGGGCATTGTTCAGCTTCCATGTGTATGTGGGCTTTCTCTTGGTTTTGTTGATATTGAAGACCAGACTTAAATCCATGGTAATCTGATAGGATGCATGGGATTTTTTCAGTCTTCTTGTATCTGCTGAGATCTGTTTTGTGACAAATTATATGGTCAATTTTGGAGAGTGTATCATGAGGTGCTGAGAAGGTATATTCCTTTGTTTCAGGATGAAATGATCAGTAGAATTCTGCTAAATCCATTTGGTCCAAAACTTCTGTTAGTTTCAGTATGTCTTTGTTTAATTTTTGTTTCCATGATCTCTCCGTTCTTGAGAGTGAGGTGTTGAAGTCTCCCACTATTATTGTGTGAAGTGCAATGTGTGCTTTGAGCTTTAGTAAAGTTTCTTTTATGAATGTGGGTGCCCTTGCATTTAGAGCATAGATGTTCAGAATTAAGAGTTCTTCTTGGTAGATTTTTCCTTTGATGAGTATGAAGTGTCCTTCTTTATCTTTTTGATAACTTTTGGTTGAAAGTTGATTTTATTCTGTATTAGAGTGGATAATCCAGCTTGTGTTTCTTGGGACCATTTGCTTAGAAAACTGTTTTCCAGCCCTTTACTCTGAGGTAATGTCTGTCTTTGACACTGAGGTACATTTCCTGTATGCAGCAAAATGCTGGGTCCTGTTAACATTTCCAATCTATTAGACTATGTTTTTTAATTGGGGAATTGAGTCCATTCATGTTAAGACATATTAAGGAATAGCAATTGTTGCTTCCTGTTATTTTTGATATTATTTTTATGCTTGTGTGGTTATCTTCTTTTGGGTTTGTTGAAAGAAGATTACTTTCTTGCCTTTTTTAGGGTGAGGTTTCCCTCATTGTGTTGGCATTTTCCATCTATTATCCTTTGTAGGTCTGGATTTGTGGAAAGATATTGTGTAAATTTGGTTTTATCTTGGAATATCTTGGTTTGTCCATCTATGGTAATTGAGAGTTTCGCTGGGTATAGTATCCTGGGTTGGCTCTTGTGTTCTCTTAGGATCTGTATGATACCTGCCAATGATCTAGCTTTCGTAGTCTCTGGTGATTCTGATAGGGCTGCCTTTATATGTTACTTGACCTTTTCCCCTTACTGTTTTTAATATTTTCTTTGTTTTGTGCATTTGGTGTTTTGACTATGATGTGACAGGAGGAATTTCTTTTCTGGTCCAGGGTTAGGGTTAGGGTTAGGATAGGCCTCTTATATGTTTATGGGCATCTCTTTCTTTAGGTTAGTGAAATTTTATTCCATAATTTTGTTGAAGATATTTACTGGCCTTTTAAGGTGGGAATCTTCACTCTCTTCTATACCTATTATCCTTAGGTTTGGTCTTCTCATTGTGTCCTGGATTTCCTGAATGTTTTGGGTTCGGAGCTTTTTGTGGTTTGTGTTTTCTTTGACTGTTGTGTCAATGCTTTCTATGGTATCTTCTGTACCTGAGATTCTCTCTTCTATCTCTTGTATTCTGTTGGTGATGCTTGCATCTATGACTCCTGATTGCTTTCCTAGGTTTTATATCTCCAAGATTGTCTCCTTTTGTGATTTCTTTATTGTTTCTATTTCTATTTTTAGATCCTGGATGTTTTTGTTCAATTCCTTAACCTGTTTGGTTGTGTTTTCCTGTAATTCTTTAAGGGATTTTTGTGTTTCTTCTTTAAGGGCTTCTAGCTGTTTACCTGTGTTCTGAATTTCCTTAAGGAAGTTATTTATGCCCTTCTTAATGTCCTCTATCATCATCATGAGATGTGATTTAAAATCAGAGTCTTGATTTTTTGGTGTGTTAGGGTATCCAGGGCTCACTGTTGTGGTAGACCTGGTTTCTGATGATGCCAAGTAGCCTTGGTTTCTGTTGCTTATGTTCTTGGCCTTGCTTCTTGCCATCTGGTTATCTCTGGTGTTAGCTGGTCTTGCTGTTTCTGACTGTGGCTTATCCGTCCTGCAAACCGCTGTGTCAGTACTTCTTGGAGACCAGCTCTCTCACAGTGGTATTTGGGTATGGAGCACAGTGGCACAGGAGCAGCTCCTGGCACAGATGGAAACTGGAAGGTTCCTGTCCCAGCCTGCTCTTCAGTTCCTGTGTCCTGAGTGCTCTGGAGCAGGTCCCTCTTGGGCTAGGAATTTGAGCAGAAGTGGTGGTCTTACCTGTGCTCACAGGTTTGTCTGCACTCCTTGGAGACAAGTTCTCTACCAGCAGTATTTGGGTATGGAGCTCAGTGGCACAGTATCAGCTCTGTGTGCTGTGGCACAAAATCAGCTCCCAGCACTGATGGAAACTGGAAGGTTCCTGTCCCAGGCTTCTCTTTGGTTCCTGTGTCCTGAGTGCTCCAGGGCCAGTCCCTCTGAGCAGAAGTGGTGGTTTTACCTGTGCTCATAGGCATGTCCGCACTCCTGGAAGACCAGCTCTCTCTTGGCCTTATTTGCGTATGGGGCGCAGGATCAGCTCTGGGCAGAGAGAAACCAGAAGCTCTCTTATGTGTCCTCTAAGGTTAAGATTCTCCCTTCCATCTCTTGTATTTTGTTGGTGATGCTTTTGTCTGTAGTTCCTGTTTACATAATGAGGATCCCACCTCCAGGACCCCCTCAGTTTGTATTTTCTTTTGTGCTGATATTTCCATTTTCAGGTCTTGAATTGCTTTCTCCATTTCCTTCACCTACTTGATTTGCTTCAATTTTCTTTAAATGATTTATTCATTTCCTTCCATTTTTTGTGCTTTTCTGGATTTCATCAAGATATTTATTCATTTCTTCTTTAAGGATCTATATCATCTTCATAAAGTTGGTATTATGTTATTCTCTTGGGCTTTAGCTTTGTTGGAATATTCAGGCCTTGTGTATGTGTGGTGGGACAGTTGGGCATTAGTGGTAATGTATTGTCCAGAATGTTGTGTTCTTTTTATTATTATATTATTGGATATTTTCTTTATTTACATTTCAAATGTTATCCTCTTTCTCAGTTCCCCTCTATAACCCCCCCTGTGTCATTCCCCCTCCCCCTGCTTCTTTGAGGGTGCTCCCCCACTGGCCCACCAACTCTTCACACACTGGCATTCCCCTACACTGGGGGATCAAACCTACATTGGACCAAGGACCTCTTCTCCATTGATGCCAGACAATGCCATCCTCTGCTACTTATGCAGCTGGAGCCATGGGTCACTCCATGTGTACTCTTTGGTTGGTGGTTTAGTCCCTGGGGTTTAGCTCTGTGGTGTCTGGTTGGTTGATATTGTTGATCTTCTTATGGGGTCCTCCCCATAAGAAGATCCTTCAGTCCTTTCTCTAACTCCTTTATGGGGGGACCCTGTACTCAGTACAATGGTTGGCTGCAAGCATCAGTCTCTGTATTTGTCAGGTTCTGGAAAAGCCTCTCAGAAGACAGCAATATCAGGCTCCTATCAGTATTAACTTCATGGTATCCACAATAGTGTCTGGGTTTGATGAATGTAAATGGGATGGATCCCCAGGTGGGGCAGTCTCTGGATGGCCTTTCCTTCAGTCTCTTCTCCACACTTTGTCTCCATATTTGCTCCCATGAGTATTTTGTTCCCTATTCCCAGGCAAATGACTGGAACTTGAAAATATCATCCTGAGTGAGGTAACTCAGTCACAAAAGAACAAACACGGTGTGTACTCACTGATAAGTGGATATTAGCCCAAAAGTTTGGAACACCCATGATTCAATTCATGCATCTGTTGGACTGAGCATGGAGTCCCAGATGGAGGAGTTGGAGAAGGGACTGAAGGAACTGAGGGAGTTTGCATCCCCATGGGGAAGGAGCAACAGTGTCAATTGGTCAGGCCCCTCAGTGCTCCCAGAGACTGGACCACCAACCAAAGAATGCATATGGAGGGACTCATGGTACTAGCCACTATTAGTGGGAGGAGAGGCCCTTGGGTCTGAGACTGTTAGATGCCCCAGTATAAGGGAATGCCAGGGAGGGAAGATGGGAGTGGATGGGTGGGTGGGAGAATACCCTCATAGAGGCAAGGGGAGGAGGGATGGGATAGGGGGTTTCTGAAGACCCTTCTGAAGAAAGGGAGACCTGGAAAGGGGAAAACATTTGAAATGTAAATAAGGTATCAAAATAAAAAATAAGTAAAGAAATAAAGAAGGACCAAAGCACCCACACTTTGGTCTTCCTTCTTCTGGAGCCTCATGTGGTCTGTGAATTGTATCTTGGGTGTTTTGAGCTTTTGGGCTAATATCCACTTATCAGTGAGTGTGAACCATTTGTGTTCTTTTGTGATTGTGTTAACCCACTCAGGATGATATTTTCTAATTCCATCCATTTGCCTAAGAATTTCACAAATTCATTGTTTGAATTGTTGAGTAGTACTCTATTGTGTAAGTGTATCACATTTTTCTGTATCCATTCCTCTGTTGAAGGACATCTGGGTTCTTTCCAGCTTCTGGCTATTATACATAAGGTTGCTATGAATGTAGTGGATCATGTGTCCTTGTTATATGTTGGAGCATGTTGATTGTATTCTTAAACTGGCTTCTCAGCATCTGAGTTTCAGATAATTATAGGTTTAGGTGCTAATTTCTGAGTTTAGTTTTGTCAAATGGGTGTTTTATTCATCAGTTTCTTTTTCCTCCATGTTCTTCTAGCATGAGTGTCTGATAGTTCTGGTGGCTGGTGGGTTCTCTGGTCTAGCAGCATGCCACTGTTGTGGTTTTGGTGGACTGTATAACCTCTGGGTTTCTTGGATTCTGGGATAGAGGGAAACCTGTATGGCCTTTGGGGTTCTGGTGCCAGTGTGCCTTCTGCAGAGCAGAGAGTTTCTGCCTGAGTGGTGGGCCAGGATGTTAAGAAGCAAGTGGCTGTTGAGGGAAATCTGGGTAGGCTGTGAGGAATATTGTTGGACCGGGAATGGAGTCTTACTTGGGGTTCTGGGACTGGTATACCTCTAGTAGAGCAGGAGAATTCTGTTGGATGTTGTGGGCAGACATATGGACATGAAGGGAAGAGGTGCTTTTGGGTGAAATCTGAGCAGGCTCTGACACAATGTTGTAGGTCTGTGGGTGGGGTCTTACCTAGGGTTCCTGGTACAAATGGCCTCTGGTAGAACAAGGGTCTTCTGCCAAGGTTGTCTAGAACAGATTTTAAGTGACATATTTTATAATAGTACAGACAAAAACCTGAAATAGTAACTCAAATTTCATAAGTTGAGGAACACTCAGTGTTTATGTTTGAATGAGTCAGATTGCACTTTCTTTTACTCCTTTACATGAATGACTTTTTGCCATGCCTTAAATGAAAATAGTGTCAATGAGTTCTTTGAGTGGATATCTTTTTGTCTTTACACTGCTTGTAGTCCTTGTTGTATCCTTGAGATTATGTATATTTTCAATCTAATTTTATATTTTATTAATTCACTTTACATCCTGTTCTATGCCCCCTTTCTATCACTTTCTCCCACAATCCCTCCCCCATACTCCCTTTCTCCTCTGAGCAAGGAGGGGCTAGGTATTACCCCATCCTGGTATTTCAAGTCTCTGTGAGGATAGGCATATCCTCTCTCACTGAGGCCAGAGAAGGCAGCCCAGCTTTTAGAACATATCACATATACAGTCAATAGCTTTTGGGATAGCACACTTTCCAATTGTTTGGGACCCACATGGAGGCCAAGCTGCACATCTGCTACATATGAACAGAAAAGCCTAGGTCCAACACCTGTTTTTTTGTTCTGTTTTGTATTGTTTTGTTTTTCTGGTGGTGGTGGTTCAGATGCTGAGAATCCCAAGGGTCTAGGTTAGTTGACTCTGTTGGTCTTCTTGTGGTTCCTATCCTCCTAGGGGCCAAAATCCTCCCTCCCATTCTTCCATAATAGTCCCCAAGCTCCATCCACTGTTTGGCTATGGGAGTCTGTATCTGTCTGAGTCAGCACCTAGGTACAGCTTCACAAACAACAGCATGCTCCTGTCTGCAAGCATAACAGAGTATCTATATCAGTATTAGGGGTTGGTGCTTACCCTTTGAGTGGGTCTCAAGTTGGGCCAGTTATTGGTTGGCTATTCCCTCATTCTTTGCTCCATGTCTCATACCTGTATTCTTGTAGATAGGATAAATTTGGGGTTGAAAGTTTTATGAGTGGGTTGATGTCTCTATTGCTCTACTGAGGTTCCTGCTTGGCTATAGGAAGTGGCCTCTTCAGGTTCCATATCCCAAGTGCAGTGAATCACAGCTAAGATCACACCCACTGATTCATGGGCACCTCCCTTATCCAGGTCTCTGTCTGATCCTGGAGATGGCCCATACCTCCTCACCCCCATTAGTTGCAGATTTCCATTCATTTTCATATCCACCTAGCTATCTCTCCTGTTTTTCCCTATACCTGTCCCTAAACACTACACTCCTTCTTTCAAGTGGATGAAAGCAAAGGTACAAGCCAGAAATGTATTGGCAGAAATAGAATAGAACTGCCACCTTTTACTGTGTGTGTAGCTACCTACAATGAATGTGCTATTCTTGTTCACAGCAATTTCAGAAGAATAGCTGTGATGGATATTCTTGGCTGTCAACATCTGGAATGAACTAAAATTCAAAAAATGGGGGTGGAGCACACGTGTGAGGGATTTTGCTTAATTTGAAGTAGGAAGATCCCATTCTGATCTCTGAACGAGGAAGGTATGCCTGTAATCCAGATGCTTTGAGCTTGGATAAAGACATCTCCTTAATACAGATCATGAGGTGGGAAGACACAAATTTAATCTGGATCACATCTTCCACTAGAAGCCCATGAAAGGACACATGAGCAGGAAGTTTTGGCTCCTTGACAGCTCACTGTCACCTTGGTAGTGAGTTCATTCCTTCACTGCCATTAGACCAGCTGAGACATCCAGCTTTGTGAACTGAGAAACTACTGGATTCTTGAACATTCTGCTCATAGCCAGCCATTGTTGGATTACCTGGAACGCAGTCTATAGATCATTCTTTTTATAATTCATTCTATAATTTTTGTTACTCTAGAGAATCCAGAGAAATAAGCTTAAATTATTTATTCTTTATGTGCTACAGAAATTTTCACAAAATGTGCCTGAAAGTGACTATGTTGATTACATTTTAATTTCATATGGACATAATTCTGGGAATTTTAGGTATACATGTTTTACTTGATAAAGGTTTTCAACTGAGGATAATTAATAACAAGCTAAGAGGTTTGGAATATGAGAATTATAATAATGTGTGACAATTCTCATACTTTTAAGCTAAACACTTACATATCTGATTTAAAGGGCAAAAACAAAAATAAAACCCTGGAATGCATTTTTAAAATACAGATTTCAGGATTTCATTTTCAATGACAGGATCAAATTGTCTTCAAGTAAACCCCTAGTCTTGGTGGTTTCAAGCAAATTGCCTCTCCCATCCCTTGGTTTTACCTGGTGACTTAGGAACTTAGTCATAGGTGTTTAAAATGCATGCTTTATTCTTGGTCTGTTTGTTAAAGGCAGCAACTTTCAGAATATCTCAAGATAACTTTGTTTCACTGGTATGGAGATATGTAGGGTCTAGCTGATGGCTCAGAGGGTAAATCCCTCTCAACTTAATCCTAAAGATTGGCATTGGCATCCACCCAGAATCCCAGGATATGACAAATAGGCACAGTGATATGCCTGTAATCTCAAAGTTTTGGAGCCCTAGACAGGTGATCCATGGAGCAAACAGCTTACCCAGAGTAGCTGATTTGGTAAACTCTCAGTTCAGTGAGGGCCCTTGAAGTACAACATACACACACATTCACACACACACACACACCCTCACACCCTCACAGCCTCACACAGAGACACATACACACATACACACTATCCAATGTGTATATGCCCACCCACTTACATAAAATATATACACATATATATTCATGGACACTACACATGTATACTTGCCCCCCAGGTCTACAAATTGGGACAGTCAATAGCTCATTAAAGCTGCGCCAGTCATCCATGTAACCTCTGAACCTCTTCCTCACAACTGCTTCTTAGTTCATACTTAAAGCCTTGATGTTCTCCTCAGAGACTGCATTCTTCGTCATTTGGAGATATCTAATGTCTACCACAGCCTTTACACAGTTTCCTGTCTCATCTACCTGTCTCTTTAATGAGCTTTCTGCCTCTAATTCTATTTCCTAAGATTGTTTGATATGCTCATAGTTGTGCTCATAGCTGGCTTCTTGCTCATTTTAACAGAACATATAGGGATAATTTTAGATCATTGTTGGCAAATTTTTCTCCTCAACAGGTAGCGTCATTAAAATCCTTTATATCACTTCACTTTTCTTTGTTAACAGCTAATATTCAGTCTTTTTTCTACTCTCATACAGTTAAGGACCACCTTTTCATATCTTTCCACTAAAATCATCATTATGTTCAAAGAACAAATTTAGGATTGACTATCCCAGTACACAGTTACATTAAAAAAAAATAATAATAAAGTTAGGTTCTCTGAGACTATCTGAGTTTTGTGTTGCGACTCTTCTCTGCTGAACAAGGTATCTGAGCTTTTGTTTACCTGGGCTAGGGCAATGACTGCCTTCTGCTTGAGTGACATCCCTGGCTGATAAGAGAATGCTTGCTGGATTCAGTAGATTCAGATCATTCCAACCTAGGAAATCTTCATGATTTATGGCTGCACTACTTACAGTAGAGACATTGCCCTGTGAGGAAGGATAGAGGAAAAAATTCCAACATCTTTTTTTTTTTAAATTACCTTCTTCAGTTTGTATCTGGGAGAAAACAACAACAACTACAAAAGCAGCAACAACAACAAAAACTGGTAGTTTGCTTCTCCTGTGAAGATACTATCACCCTTGACTGAATAATATGGGGAGACTGTATTAGTTAGGCTGTCTATTCCTGTGAAGAGATACCGTGATCAAAACACTCTTAATTAGGAAAATATTTCATTGAGGCGGGCTTACATTTTCAGAGGCTTAGTCCATTATCATCTTGGTGGAAAGCATGGTATTGTCCAGGCAGATATGTATTAAAGAAGAAGCAGGAGTTCTACATCTGAGTTGGCAGGCAGCAAGAAGATACATTAACACTGGACCTGCCTTGAGCTTCTAAAATCATAAAGCCCAACTCCAATGACACACTTCTGCCAACAAGGCCACATCTCCAATGATGCCACTTCCTATAAGTCTGTGGGGACAATTTTCATTCAGTACACCTCAGAGACAGGCATAAATTCTTGACCACATTAAAGTGAAGCTCCTATCATGTACTCAGAGTAAAGCTATAAGATCAGATGATGATTATCAAGTATTACAAATTCTATTGTAAACAAAGTTCTATACATTTTTCTGAGAAATAAAATCCTGTGTCTTTGTTTTCTGTGTGTTCTCAATATGATTTACAGATACTTTTAAAAAATTAAATGCCCACTCACCACTTCTGCCTATCTGTATGGAATGGTTCTTTTGGGAGCTTCTTACACTGTTCTATAAGCCATTTCATTTTATAATTTTAAAAGCTTTGAACTTAATGGAGAACTGACAGTTCTGTAATTTGAAATACAAACATTTTTCCTAGTTGTCTTTAACTCATTCATAGATCAGTTTGTGCAAAGTGTTATTTTGCAATTTAATTTAAAATTGAAAATATGTGTAACTTAATCACTTTCTTCTCTTTTGAAGTTTGAGTTTTATTTGTGAAGAGTATTGGAAAGGTAATTTTGCTGAATAGGTTTTGACAACTTGTCAGAAACTAGAGTCACCTGTGTATTGACTGCTTATGTGTGTCAAGTTGACATAAGTTAGAGTCATCAGAGAAAAAGGAACCTTAGTTGAGGAAATGTCTCCATTAGAGCCAGCTTTAAGGCATTTTCTCAATTAGTGATGAATAGAGGAGGGCCCAGTCCATTGTAGGTGGTGCAAATTCTATACTAGTGGTGCTATAAGAAAGTGACCTGAACATGCTGTATGAAACAAACCAGTAAAGAGCACCCCTCCATGGCCTTTGCATCAGAACCTGCCTCCAGATTCCAGTCCTGCTTAAATTCCAGTCCTGACTCCCTTCAATAATCAACAGCAATATGGAAGTGTAAGCCAAATAGACTCTTTTCTTGCCAACTTGCTTTTTGGTCATCTCAACTGAAGTATATTCTTTGCGAGACTGGCTTGACAGAATAGTGGAAGCATTGCTTTCATTGCTACTTGATGAAGAAGGACCCACCCCATTGTGAGTTCCACCATGCCTGAGCAGGTAGCTCTGGGCTGTATAGAAATGGCTGCTGAACAAGCCAGGGGAAAGCAAACTAATAAGTAGCATTCCTTTTTTTTACCTCTGCTCCAGTTCCTGCCTTAAGCTCTAGCCATTCCTTCTCTTGAAGAGAGATTATAAAAGGAATAATAAAATAAAACCTTTCTTCCCCTGTTAGTCTTGATCAGTGCCTTAGTTATGTCTTTATTACTATGAAGAGGCACCATGATAATTCTTTAAAGAAAAAATAGTTAGTTGGAGCTGGCTTGCAGTTTAGAAGTTTAGTTCATTATTATCATTGCAGGAAGCATGGAACTGCACAGGCAGGATGTATATGATGCTGGAGAAGGATCCTCGAATTCTACATCTGGATCAACAGGCAGCAGGAAGAAAGAATGACATGGGCCTGTCTTCAGCACTGGAAGGCTCAAAGCCCACCCCTAGTGACACATTTCTTCCACCAAGATCATTCCTACTCTAATAAGGCCACACCTCTTATTAATGCCACTATCTGTGAACCCTGGAGGCCATTTTCATTCAAAAGATCACAATCTGTATTTGATCTTAACATAAGAAAACAAATTAGGATAATACTCTTGGGAAAGCATTCTTTATACTTATGCTATAAAATAACTCATTCAATTTCCCTAGTTCTAATGTATTTTAGTTTTTAGTTTTCAATTTTAATTTGTTGAAGTAGATATAATATGAGAAATACTGGCCAAATTATCTTGCTTTAAATTTCTATTTAGGTATTTTGGACTAACAACAAAAAATTCTATATTTTCCTTGGAAATTTGAATTGATGTCTTTATTATATAAACTTTTCCACATATGTGTTTTCTACTTTCAGACACTATTTTGTTTAATTGATAGTCAATAAGATTGTGTGCGTGTGTGTGTGTGTGTGTTCACTTCAACACAATTATTCACATTTTCCAGAGTATTTAGCAGAAATCTATTAATTCATTTTCTTCACATTAACTTTAAAATTACGTATATAGCTTCGAAACAATAAAATAAAACAAAATATTGAAATTTGATGGTTTAACTTGAACAGTTTTGATCGATTTTCCACCCAATCTATCAAAAATTTTATAGACACTATTTTCACCATTTAGACTTTGTATATCTTGTTAAAATAATTCTTAGGTACATAATTGTTGCTGGCATTATGAATGTTGTTTTTTGTCCCCTGAAGCATTTACCTTTATTTTGGATTATAAAAGCACGGAGTTTTACATTTTGATTGTAACTTGCTAAATTACTCATCCTGTTGCTTCACCAATTATATTTAATTTCAAGATGCTCTGCTATGTAATCTGTTTAAAAATTCTCCCCTTCTTCCTTTTAACTTGTATGACTCAGATTGCTGGGATTTGTTTATTTGTTTGTTTGTTTGTTTTCTGAAACACTGACTGATTTCTCCAATGAAGTATTAATGATGCTATAGTTATTCTTACCTTTTTATGGCTTTGCTAGCATAGAGAATATGCTTCTTTATTAAGTAAGATGCTGTTGTTGACTTGCCTTTAGGTTCCAGTGATAAATCCCACTTAATCATGGTGTATCTTTGAAAATAAATTTCTGATTTAGTTTGCTAATGGCTTATTTATAGCTTTACATCAATATATGTGAGTGGGATTAGGCTGTGATTAAGTCATTCATGTGTTTGTAATTGTTGCAATAATTGCCTGATTTGGGATCAATTACATATTCCCATTGTGAAATTCATCTGTATGTCTTTCTTGTTTAATGCCCTGAAATAGCTTAGATAGAGATAGCATTCTTTTCTTTTTTAATTAACAAAGTCATTGCTTCATTGTTTGTAAAATTTTCAAGCTACAGTCTTGTAAAAAGCAGATATGTATAATAAGGTTGTTTAGAGTAAAAAGTGTTTGCTTTCAGGAATAAAGTAATATGGGATGAAATACAATATGAATTTCTTTTAATTGAATGATGTAGGTCTTGTTTCCTCAAAATATTTCAAAAGTTGTAGCATTTTGGTTAAGACTGTGATTTTTGATGAAATCAAGGCATGATGTTGATTCATCCCACTTGGATAAATTTGGTCATACAATCTACCTGACCTGAAAGAAAAAGGTCAGATTATCAAGAGGGAGTAGTCTTAAGGATTGTAAGCAAGGGGACAATGAAACCACTGGAGTAAATGCCTGGACTACTCCATAGTTAGAAAAACAAATTCATTGTGGTAAGAACCTGCATGTCTACCTCCATGAATACTGGAGAGCAACTTGGTAGTTAAAGTGAGCAGATTTTATGACATTCAATGGGTGGAGTCTCTGAGCTGATGGAAGCTGCTTACTTTAATTGGAAACTAGATACCCTTGCCTGAGGTAGTTGACCATTGGGTTGGAGAAGGGAGGTAGTTGTTTCCCTGATAACCAGAAGTCTGCCTCAGAAATTCTAAATTTAGGCTTCTGCCCTTCTTCTTACCTTGTCAGAGTCCTGTTTAGAAAATTGATACCAGCACCGTCATCGGGGAGGAGGCTGGTTTGGTCTTCACAATAATCACTGGAAGTATTAAAGGGGTATGGAGGACCTAATGTCTCATTGCACACTGAGTGATCAAAACAGTTGACTTTCCACAAGAAAGACATTAAATGCATTCCACTGACATTTTCCTCATCTAAATATGCAATTATGGCATGGTTATGTTTCTCAGTCACTTGAAACAGTGAAATGTTGATGATTAAGTCATGAAAACAGTATGGCAAGTGAGTTTAAACTGGTCCCTCTTTGCAAAATGTATGAACTTTTAGTTAGCTAATCTACAGGATTTTGTCCCGCAGTATTGAAAAGGTGTTGTTCTTCATTTTTTGAGATAGCATGCCTCATTCTTTGAAGATTTGAAACACTTTTTAGTACAGAGTGTGAATGATGTTCTTCTACTCATGAAGAGACTATGGTTTGTCTGCTTGTGCAATGTTGTGGCTCAAACGAAAGTGTCCCAAAGCTATGTAAGAACTCTCCTAATCAAGGTCCCCCAAATCTCAAAAAACAATTGTATGTGGTTATCTATTCCTTTCAAAGAAAATGAAAAATCGAAACTTCTGTTTCCTCAGAGTGATTAAAATATGTAAATCTAGAAATGTACATTTTATCTATGGTTTAAAATTGGAGTATGAAGCACTATAGAAATTCTTCAGTATTTTAGAAAGATTTTTATAGTTCCGAGTTATTTTTCCAATGATTTAAGCTTTAGATGTTTGTACTTGTTTTCTCTCGACTTGATTATATCAGTTTTCATTTTGTCTATAAGATTTCATTTATATTTATTCAAATAATTGGTTTGTATACATACGTAGTAGCATTTTTTGTTGTTTCTAACCAGTTAGCTTTTGATTGTATATTCATTACTTCTGTATATTCATTACTTCTGTTCAATATTTCTCTATTTCTCTCTTTCTTTTACTTGCTTTTTGAGATGAAGCATCAGAGAGAGGAAGAGGAGGCAGGAAAGAGATTAGGGAATTTTGACAGGGACAGCAGGAGGGAAAGAGGTAACTGCAAGCTGCTCCCTGGTTTAGATGGTAATGGCTAATCCACCAGGATTCACCAATGGAGGATTTAGATTTAATAAGGCTTAAAGAATAGAATTCTAGTTGTGGCACCCAGTGATTGAGTTACCTGTTGATACTGAACTAAGTTTGTGTGGTATTTTCCTTCATGTGGTGACTAAACTGGGTTCCAAAGAGAAAGGTATGGCAGCAAAGCATGGGTTTGCAAGAAGTGCACCCCAAAAGACTGTAAGAATTTGGAAGAGTAGGGCTGGTGTGGTAGTCACTTGCTAGTGGAAACTTAGTGAGTTGGGTGGCAAGGTTTTGGAGTTCTGGGTTAGAGAGGCTGCTAGAGATGAGAACAAGGCACATAGTGTGGATTGTTCTTTTATACTTCCTGCTACATATTTACATATGTCAATATAAAAATATTCAGACATGTGAAAAAACATAAAAATGTAGAGAAGATCACAAATTCAAAGAAATTAAACATAAATATAATGTTTACTATCTGTTAGGTTGCACTACAAAATTGTTCATTTACATCTGCATATCTTATAACAAGGTGACTGATTTTAGTACTTTAAACTTCATTGACATGTTGCCATGATAACAGCATTTTGAAATATTTTTGACCAAAGGTGCATCTATTGGGACCTCAGGAGCCAAAAGGAGGTATGTAATTGGTTCTCTCACTGCCTACCCTGTAGGTAATGGTAGACTAGTCATGACCTATCAACAATCAAGAATTCTTTAGTTTCACTATCAATACCAATCTGTTCTACTTCTAAAATGTAGTTCTTTTCCTAAACTTTTTATCTTTAGGAATGACAGTAGTCTCCAATTACATTTAATGTTGGGGAACTAAAATCATTGATGGTTTCTTTACCTCTTTCTGTATTTTCTAATACTCCAAATAAGTCAAATATTTCTCTTGGTTACTCATCATAACTACATGATAATACTCTATTACTGATGACACCACATTGTTCAGTTATATAACATGGAGAAATCAATATTGAGCTGATCAGGAAATTATCTCTCTACTGGCTTAGTATCATAGTTCTGGTAAGTGCTATGGAAGGAAGCACAGGCTGCTACAGGAAGAAGAGAATCTTACCCAATCTTTGACACCATATGCTGTAATATTGATACTCCATGCAAGATATATCCACTGTTGCAATTGTGGAAAAATTGTGGAAGAAATCAACTACTATTTTGATTGGATTTGAGTCAGGATTCATAGAAAGGAATTCATACCTGGTATAAAAAATATAGTCAAAAACCATGCCAAGGGAAGCTTCAGGCTCGAGGGAAGAGCAGTATTATGTTTTGCTAAATGTTCATATTGTCAAACCGCCTTCTAAACACTCATGTTTCTATTGTATTCCTACTGATAAATTTGTACTACTTTCAACCTTGATTAGAGAAAACTTTTTGTTGTAGAAGGTAGTGATTAATGCAGAGACTCATAACTGTACAAAATGCTAAAAATAAGTAACTGAGAGTACTCAGAAAATATCCCAATGAGAAAGAAAAAAGAATATAAGAGCTAGAGAATGGGGAGTGGGCATTGTGAAATGCAGCCTTCTGGGAATGACTTAGCCGTTGCAGTCATGAACACACAGCAATTATGTTTGACTGCCCCAGACCTCCACAAGAAGTTTTATCATGGAAAGGTGAGGGGCTGTTAATGACCAAGCTATGATGGTAAACCTCGGTTGTTAACTTGACTGTATTTGGAAGCCACTAAAACCCAAGCAGTTGGGCACACCTACGAGGGATTATTCTTTGATGGATCATTTGAGGTGAGAAGACCCATCCTAAATTGTGGACACACCTTTAATGGAAGCCCACATAAAATGACATGGAAGAAGGAAACTTTTACTTTCTTCTGAGAAGTGGTATTATTCTTCCTCTCCCATTTCCATGATATTTACTTGTTTTGGAGTAAGACTTTTGACATGCTGTCAAATTGTCTTCTAAACATTTATATTTATACCCACAAACAAATGCTTATCATAGCTTGAACCCACAAGCTGGAAACAACCCAGATGTCCCTCAACAGAGGAGTGGATATAGAAAATGTGGTACATTTACACAATGGAATACTACTCAGCTATTAAAAACAAGACTTCATGAAATTCACAGGGAAATGGATGGAACTTGAAAATATCATCCTGAATGAGGTAACTCAGTCACAAAAGAATGAACACGGTATGTACTCACTAATAACTGGGTAGTAGCCCAAAAGCTCAGAATACCCAAGATTCAATTCATAGCAACTATTGGACTGAGTGTGAGGTCCCAGATGGAGGAGTTGGAGAAGGGACTGAAGGAGCTGAGGGAGTCTGCAGCCCCATGGAGGGAGCTACAGTGTCAACTGGCCTGACCCCCCAGTGCTCCTGGAGACTGAACCACCAATTAAAGAATACACATGGAGGTACCCATGGTGCTGGCCTCATATGTGGCAGAGGAGGGCCTTGTTGGCCATCAGTGGGAGGATAGGCCCTTAGGCCTGAGGGTGTTAGATGTCCCAGTATAGGAGAATGTTGGGTAGGGAAGATAGGAGTGGGTGGGTGGGTGGGAGGATACCCTCATAGAGGCAGGGGAGGACATAGGGGGTTTCCAAAGGGGAGACCTGGAAAGGGGAAAACATTTGAAATGTAAATAAAGTATCAAAAAAAGAAAGAAAGAAAAAGAAAAAGAAATGTTGGCTCCATTAATCAAGATTAATTGAAGGCAAAAAGTATGGAATTACGTTACCCATGAAAAGAATGACATATGATATCTAAGATGAGGGAAGACATGCAAGTTATACAACAATTAGAGAAAAATAGATATGAGAAAGAATGCATTTAACTCAATGTGCCATATAAGTTTGAGGTTTATAACTGCAATGTTAATAAATTGTTAATCTTATTGAGTAGATGTATTGGTTTGTAAAGGAAGATCTTCAGTAGATGAGGAACTCACAACATCATTCTGCAGGCTCACAACCAGCTCTGGCTACTACTATAATTGGAATCAGCTCTGATTTTTAGCTTTGCTTGAAAAACATACATTGTTCTCTTTTTCTATACCCCAATAAAACTGCATTTGAATCATCCTGATCAATTTAATAATACTTAATATATTCTTTTGAGAACATGTGTAGCTATAAAAATTTTTATGTAATTACAATTCTCTGTGAATTCCTGGTTTATGAGCAGTGTGTCTCTTTACTCAGAAATATAATGCTTCCCTCTGAGGATAAAATAGCACTGGAGGTGTAGTATTTATTGTATTTCTTTAAAGAAAAATAAAGTAAAATATAAATACTACATATTTAGATATTCTCCATTTAAAAGCTGGTCAATGTGAATAATTATATTTTAAAATGTACGTTTAGAAATCACTGTAAACTTTGATATGAAAATCAGTAATCTGGATTTAAGGTGCTGCAATGTAATGGTGAATATAATCCAAGATTTTCTCTCAACGGAACAGCTAGACTTTCTGTGTACGTCTTTGGGATGTAAGCAGTATTTGAGACAGGATAGATTCTAGTGGCAGAGTGTTCAGGGATAGACTGTGGACTGTTGGTGCCTCCAATCCTGCTTATACTATGAGAGGCATGGTTTCTTTGAGTCTCCTTTATTTGTTATGGGTTCTTTATGTTGATGTCTGAAAGTTAGGACTCTTGATGTTGAAACCATTTTAAAATTTCTATTTTATCTATCTGCATTCCTTTCCCTAAGAATGACTTGCTAGTCATTTCTTTAGGGTCCACTCTTTGCCAGGAGTAAATAGATGCTCAAGACCAAGGGCAGGATTAATAAAGCATGATAGGCCCTCTGTGCAACCTGCCCTGCTAAGTCATTTGCTCTATGATAAGCATCTTATTGATTTTTCTACAAATGAAAAATATGTGTCAATAATATATGGTTTGGAAGTAGAATTTGAGATAAGCTGGGTATATGTGGGTGGACTGGGTAGGATGGTCAGGGATTCTTGGAATTGCTGTCCTCAACCTCTCTCATATATGACATCCACTGGGGAATGATACCTGCGTTTTGGTTAAAGTCTGTTATGGGTTGCCCTGATGTTGTTTATATTTTGATGGCAGAAGGAGATTGTACACATAGTCTTGGGAGACAGTAAAACTGACCTAGAGACCATATTTGACTTGGATCTGAAATAATGACTTTAGACTGTGCTTAGTTGGTGGAAATACATTATACAGTTTTCTTATATTAAGGGAAAGTTGAAGGCTATTGTGAATCCCCCTTGAGAACCTCCAGATGGATCAATGTGCAATGTATGACTCAGAGATTGTTGGGAAATAGGCTCCAATTCCCAGAAAAAGATAAGATGATGATTTTGTGTGTCCATCTACAAGCAGATTGTTTACAATGAAGGAAACATTACTTATATTTGATTATGAAAATAAAATAATTTATCCAAACACATAGAAAATCTCATAATGAAAGTTTGTCTAGCAGATATACTTATTATACAGAGGAAAAGGTAAAAAGAAACATTATACTAAAAAGCTTATTGATTTACTAGGTTATGATGATGGATACATCTTGCTATTTCAATGAAATAGCACGTTTAGAAACGAGAATGTGAATGTTTTGGTTTTAAGACCACAGTCATCTGATTGGTTATTCAATTCCAAGTGGCCATCCTTAAACACATGTACATGTGAGAAACACTAAATGGACTCTGCAGTTTTGTTTATATGTACATATTAAACAATAATGAGAATGATACAAATATTTGAAAGGAAGTTGGGAGCACACTGAGGAATTTGAGGGGGAAATGTAGTGAGAGTGATATAAGTGCAGTAGTCACATATGAAATTCTCAAAAACTAGTAAATAAAATCATAGAGAGAAGCAAAGAAAATAAATGTGTGTCATCGCTTCTGCTTAGCCTCTTTCCCCTGGTAAGTAATGATGACCACAGTCTATGGGAAAACAGCCACGAAAGTTAGACTACTGAGTCTGACATTTAACACCACAGTTCAGTAGTGAGTTTTGGTCCCATATTGGTATTCATACTGCAAACATGAAATGACTTAAGAATGCAGACAAGTCAAGAGATGAATACTGAGGACATGTCTGAACTCAGATGAGAGAAAGGAAACAGCAGAAAGAATGCACCATGGCTACATAGTGGTAGAGACAATTGTTTCTTTTCTGTCAAATTAAAAGCCTAATACAGTGCTGGGTTTGGAGGGGATATTCATCAATTTTAATTTATTGGCATCAACCTGAAACAAAGGCAGTCCTGCACCTAAGATTAAGTATTATTGCCTTTCAAAAAGCTTCAAGATAAAAAGATCTCACAAAAATCCCTGAAGTTTCCCAACGTTTCAAAAAGTATGGGACCAAGATCCCCAAAACTGAGATCCCAAATACATGCTTTGGCACTGGGAACTGATATCATAAGGTAATGAATATTTAGCTATGCAATGATCAAATGCCAGACTGATATTGCTTTTCAAGGAACTCTCACTGCGGTAGAGACTAGTTAAGAGAAAGCTCAGGAAATCTCTGAGGAAATCACATGAAGTAAAGTACTTGCAGCACAATAGATGGGTTCTTACTTTCTAAGTTATTTTCATATCAAAAACATAAGAGGAGACACTAAGCAGTCCATCACCTCTAGATGAGAAGAGGATCTTCGAAGGCCCACTAACTACTTGATACAGCACTCATCTCCAGCACTATATCTCTCAGGCTTCATCTTATACTATTTTAGTAGTGGACCAAAAACTTAGGGGAAATTTTTCAAAATAAAAATGACCTAACAGATCACTGGTATTTCCTGAATCTTTCACTACCTTTTAAAAGACATATATGTCTACAGTACTAGATTTGTCCATAGAGAGGAATGTCACTGTCATGGTGTTTTATTTAGAGTTTAATTTTATTGCTAAGTTTGTGTTTGCCCAAGATGATTTTAGTTCCAATAAACTGTACCATGTAATTGAATACCTGTAACTATCAGCATATTAAAGCAAGAATACCATTAGAGAATGTTCTTCAAAACATGCTCATGAACTATGTATAGTAATTTTAAAATGTAAGTATTTATTCACATTTGATAATTTAATTTCAGTGAGGTTTTCATAGAAAAATAAATCTCTTTATGGTTATATTACATATTGGAAATAAGAGAGCATTCTTATTTATTTTCTATTTTATTGATAAGAAAACTGAACCTAAACTATAAAAAGAAGTGCTCTACAGAACAAACAAGGTAAGTCTAATAATACTGTGGGTGAGAATTAAAATGTAGACTCACTTTTCACAAAATACACACAAGGAAAGGATAGTTTCTATGCCTACATCATCAGATATAAACTGGACTAAGTATTTATAACATACTGTAAAAGGAAACGGAGCCATAGCTCTTAATGTCACTAGTATAGAAAATAGCAGAAAGCTAAAGTGTACCACTCAATATCTGTTTTGATCAGTTCTTGATACTTTATAATAATACTCAGTTCAAAAAGCTCTATAAATGGATTACCAACAAATAAAATATGTAAAGAAACCCAATAGAAGGGATGATTCATAAATTTAAAAACTATTGCATTCTTATTTATAGATTTATTGATATAAATCTGAATTGACTTCTTTTTTCATCAGGCTTACAGAAATGTTGGAAATCCCCTGGGAAATTTCCTCTGCTTTCCCCAAGGCTGAATATGTGGCTCTTATATAGATTAATAATCCTAGAACTCTATCTCAAAGAAATGTTTAATACCCTGATGGATTATGGTGCAGAGCAAATGACTTCTATGAAGTGTTATCTTTTACTTGTTTTCAGCACAGCAAAATGGACCTCATATATTTGTAGTCTCCTGTCCTCAGTGAAGCTCCCATTACTCCCTGAGTTTATCAAGAAGAAGAATGATGCTTTGATTAAAAAAGGAACATTATTGCTGCCATAGTCAGGGCTTACCAAGGGCAGATCTGCACATCTTTCTTTTACTTGTTTCCCCATAAATGTGACAGAAAGCAAAGGTAAAATTCATCAGACTATGACAATTGTGCAATGGCTTCTATATACCTTCAGTTCCTCATGAAACGCAAAAGGTTCCCAACCAGTGCCATGAGCAGACCTATTCATCTTTAGTTTTCTTCCTTGTAAAATTAGAAAAACATGCTGAAGGACACAAGGTCTACCAACCTTATGTTGCAAATTAATTAGCGTTATTGTAAGCTTTGATTAGAGGGCAAATAGGAACCCTAATGCACTTCATCTTTGCTTTCTCATTATTCAGCCAGAACTTCTATGGCTCTCTCTAGTTCTGCCTTACTTAACTTATAGCCACAATCTTCCAATTGATTTATGGATTTCTACATCTTGCTTTAAAAATAGGTCCTTCACAATATCAAAAGTGTTATGCACAAAGCTCTCTCTATGCTTCTGCTGGGGTTGGCATTTTGTGTAGTTGTAACTAAAATTCTAGAGAGAACAACTTAAAGGGGTTGACTCAGTTTCAGACATATCAGTGCCCAGCTCTTGGCACCACTGTTTCTGTATTGACAATGAAGCAGAACACCATAGCACCAGAAGCAAGAATAATAGAAGCAGAGGATGAAAGTAGACCATGGATCAGATAGAATGCTCAAAGGAATGTTCCTGTGCTCTACTTCCTCTAGTCAGGCCTGGTGCTCACCACCTTTTGGAAAGTAACAGCAGCAAGGGAACAAGAGTTCAACATATGAACCCTTTGGGGACATGATATAGTCCTGTACTGATCACCTCCCCCTAAACTTCAGCCAGTGAAATGTCTTCTTTTGCTGTCACTCAACTTTTAGTCAGTTTTGATAAACTCCAAGATTGCCTTGATTTGGACAGATTTATATTTCTCCTCATCTTTGAGTCTAGGCTTCATATCATAACCATGCTTCCTATTCATGTTCATGATTTAATGAGATCCCTTCAAAGCTGAAACTTTATGAGTTTCCAGTAAGTTTAATTATTATTGTAGAAATTTTATATAAATCTATGTGTTAAACTACTGAGATTTTCCCTCTCCTTTTATATGATATTTTCCCATATTATTCCTCTGAGATAATTCTATTATCTAATTTATTTTTAGTTATTTTAAGTGTATAAAAGCTAATTTGACCATTTACAAGGCTATTACACAGTTACAATAGTAGGGCATTTTTGAACACTGTAAACATTCTGAGTAACATTCCCTAATTGACATGAATTTTTTGTTTAATACATTAGCATAAAATATTGTAAGCATAGCTTTATTTATTTATTATATGTTACAAAACTAGAATTTACTAATTGAAAATTACATAAAACACTACTCATTTAAAGTGGTCTTCATATTTATCTAGAATAATGCAGCCTTCAACATAATCAAGGTCAGAACATTTTCTAATTTTTTTTTAAAAAAAAACCTTACTGAGATATAATAGGCCTATAACAATGTTTTATATATATATAATATATATATATATTATATATATATATATATCCAATGAATTTTATTTGATGTTTTAACATAATATATTCAGCCGATTATCCTGCCTATTACCTCTCTGTAGATACCATTTACACATAAAATGAGAAAATATTTATCATCCGTTCTTTCAGGAAATTTCTATTATGTAGAAATTAATATTTTTCTAGTTTATGCTATCAAAATCACTATACATTAGGCCTCCAGAGCATTGATTCTCAACTTTCCTAATGTTGCAACCTTTTAATGCTGTGATAGACCCTCATATTTTGTTGACCCTCAACCATAAAATTATTTTGTTGCTAATTCACAACTATAATTTTGCCCTGTTATGAACTATAATGTAAATATCTGTTTTCTGATGGCCTTTGGTGACCTCTATTAAAGGGTCTCCCAAAAGGGATTGTGACCTACAAGTTTAGAACCACAGCTCTAGAGTATATTCCAACTTTTTAAATTTAATCTTCAAATTCTAGATGCCTCCCTCCTACATGTGTCTGCTTCTATGGATTTGGCAACTTTCTCTCTCTCTCTCTCTCTCTCTCTCTCTCTCTCTCTCTCTCTCTCAGAGGATAAAGAGAAATTGTTTTATACTTTATTGTTATTACATTTGTCAAACTGAATTCCAGCTCCACTCATGTTATTGAAAGAGAAATTATTTTTCTTCTTGAATGTTGACTAGTGTTCCTGTATCTCTCAGTTTTTTTTTTTTTTTTTTTTAGTATCTATTCAACAGTCAAAGAGCACTTATGTAATTTCTCTATCATGGCTATTGTGAATAATGCAGCAATAAGTTTGAGAGCTGACATATATCTTCAGTATCCTGTTTCCATATTAGTTAGCTATGTACACAGTAATGAGAAAACTGTATTATACAGTATTATTTTTTAATATTTTGAGCAAATTCAATCGTGTTTTCTATGTCAGGTATAGAAATTTATTTTAGCAAAATCTTCCCAAATTGCCTTTTCTTCATATTCTTGCCAATATTTTGTATCTTTTGTCATTTGTTAATTCAGTATAAAATTGCATGGTTTCTGAAGGGCAATATAGATTCTACATTTTCTTCCACATGTAAGCTCTGTCTCCCAACTGAAGGTATGGGAGAATAAGCCTGTGGCATCAGAGTACCACACATGCACCTTGGCTAGGATGCAATGATGAGGATGGAAAGCAAAACAATTATAAAAGAAAATCACCTGCCTGCAGTGACACATGTAAATATCTAATTTCCCAAGAAAAATATTAGGTGGACAGATCTGTTTACAAGATGTCCAGTAGAGTCAGTCTTTCAGTTCCAGACATCCTTAAGACAGGTATAAGAGTGAAGCTGTGTGTACCTCCTGGGACAGTCCTGCTCAATAGCACTGAACAGCACTAGACTCTTTCAAGTCCAGAATATTACCCAGAATCCGGGGCAAGTTTAACTAAACAACATCATAGACTTTGATCAAACATATATTGTCTTAGAGCGCTGTACTTTAAGCTAATTAGTTTTTCAGCAAGAGATAACCAGTGCAGACTGCTAGAAACTGAATCAAGAAGAACTGAATGCAGTGTTTGTATTTACATAAGGTAAGCAAAAGGTGAGTGGAAAGGTAGGTACTTTAGGGATAGAGAATAAACAGAGATCAATACCCAAGGGTAATGAACTTTTCCTAGTCCTTTTTTTCCTGTTAGTTAATTTATTCACTATACATTCTGATCTCAGTCCCTATCCCCACTCCTGCCAGTCACCCTTGTAAATTCATTCCCCCATTACTCCTCCCCTTCACTTCAGAGAAGGGGAAGCCCCCTTTGGGTACCACTCAACTCTGGGACATCTACTTTCAGCAGGATTAAGTACATCCTATCCAACTAAGACCCAATCAGGCAGTCCACTTGGAGGACAGGATTCCAATGGCAGGCAACAGAGACAGAGAGCCCCCACTGTGAGGGGACCAACATGACAATCAATCTGCACATCTGTTACAAATGTGTAGGGAGCTAAGATCTAGCTCATATATACTCTCTAGTTGGTGGTTTAGTTTCTGTGAGATCCCATGCTCCCAGGTTAGTTGACTATGTAGGTCTTCTTGTGTTCTTGTCCCCTCTAGCTTGCTCAATTCTGTGCTTAAGTCTTCCACAAGACTCCATGAGTTCCTGATATTTGGTTGTTTATCTCTGGACCTGTTTCCATTCGCTGATGAATGAAGTCTCTCAGGAGACAGTTATGTTAGATTCCTTTCCACTAGCATAGCTGAATATCATTAATAGTGTTAAGCTTTGGCTTTCTCACAAGGAATGGGTCTCAAATTAGATCAGTTATTGGTTGGCTTTTCCCTCATCTTTATCAGTGTGAATCTTGTAGGCAAGACAAATTTTGGGTGGAACATTTTGTGGGTTGGTCGATGTCCACCTCCCTCCACTGGAAATCCCACCTGGCTACAGGAGATGGCCACTTCCATTTCAATACCCCTCACTGATAGGAATTTCAGCTAGATTCACCCCCATAAACTTTGCATAGCCTCTCCCTTCCCAGGCCTCCAGCTAGTCCAAGAGATGGCCACACTGATTTCCATTCTCACTCTCAGCCCTCTCCTGCATCCCCTGCCCCTACCTGATCAACTTCTCATCCCTTCTCCCACCCAGTTTCCTCTCTCCATCCAGCTCTGATGAGTATTTTGTTTCCCTTTCTGTGTGAAACTCATGCATCACCCCTTGGGACATCCTAATTATTTGGTTGATTTATGGCTAATATACACTTATAAGTGAGTACATACCATGTGTGTTGTTCTGGGTCTGGGTTATCTCATTCAGGATGATCTTTTAAATTCCCATACATTTCTCTGAAAATTCGTAATTTCCTTGTTTTTAATAGCTGAATAGTATTCCATTGTGTAGATGTACCACATTTCTTCATTCATTCTTCAGTTGAGAGCCATCTACTTTTTTCTCAGTTTCTGGCTATTAGGAATAAAGTTGCTATGAACAGTGATGAGCATGTGTTCTTGTTAACACTTGATTGTTGTTAGATAGAGAAAAGAAAATCCCCTCAGCACAAATATAATCAAAATATTTAAATGTACAGAAAAATAATATTAAAAACTTAGAGAGAAAAAGGCCAAGTAACATATAAAGGCAGACCTATCAGAATCATACACTATTTCTCAACAGAGATTCTAAAAGCTAGAGGACATGGGCAAATGTCTTCTAGACTCTAAGAGACCATAGATGTCAGCACAGACTACTATACCCAGCAAAATCTTTAACCATCATAGATGAAAAAACAAGATATGCCAAGACAAAACCAAATTTAAACAATATCTATCCACAATTCCAGTTCTACAGAGCACATTGGAAGGAATATCCCAGGAGGTTAACTAGACCCAAGAAAACAAAGAAAATAAATAACTCCACACTAGACAAAATGAGAAGGGACACACACACACACACACACACACACACATTATTACCACTAACATCAAAAGTAATATGAATTAACAATTATTGGTTATGAATATTTCTCAATATCAATGGACTCAACTCCCCAATAAAAAAGACACAGGCTAACAGAATGGTTGTGAAAATAGGAACCATCATTCTGCTGCATAAAAGAAACACATTTCAGCAACAAAGATAGACATACCTTGGAGTAAAAAGGCTGGCAAATGTTTTCCCAAGCAAATGGACCCAAGAAGCAAGCCTTTATAGAAATTTTAATATCTAATAAAAAATTTAAGGAAGACCAAAGAGTGGATGCTTCAGTCTTTCTTAGAAAGGGAAACAAAATACTCAGGGGAGGAAATACGGAGGCAAACTGAAAAGCAGAGACTGAAGGAAAGGCCATCCAGAGACTGCCCCACCTGGGGATCCATCCCACACACAGACACAAAACCCAGACACTATTGTGGATGGCAAGGAAGTGCTTGCTGACAGGAGCCTGATATAGCTGTCTTCTGAGAGGCTCTGCCAGAACCTGACAAATACAGAGACTGATGCTCATAGCCAACCATTGTACTGAGCACAGGGTCCACAATGGAGAAATTAGAGAAAGAACTGAAAGAGCTGAAGGGATTTGCAACCCATAGGAAGAACAACAATATCAACCAACCAGATGCCTCAGAGATCCCAGGGACTAAACCACCAACCAAAGAGTACAATGGAGAGAGCCATGACTCCAGCCACATATGTAGCAGAGGATGGCCTTGTCAGAAATTAATGGGAGGAATGGCCCTTGGTATTGTGCAGGCTTGATTCCCTAGTGTAGAGAAGGCCAGAGTGAGGAGGTGGGAGTGGGTGAGTGAGATAGGAGGAAGGAAGATAGGATAGTGGGATTCTGGAGGGGAAAACGGGAGAGGGGATAACATTTGAAATGTAAATAAGTAAAATATCCAACTAAAATAAAAAGAATTTTTTCTGAAAAAATCTCTGAGGTCAAAGAACAGTTATACTAATACCACTTGTACCTTGGGACATTTCATATGTATGACACACAAATAAAGCTGAGCTTTGCTGCCTTGAACTCCCATAAATAAAAGAACTACTCATGAAAAAAAAATGCCTAGATTTAAAGGCACATACTTATAAATCCTAGCACTCAGAAGACTGATAAAAAGATTGTGGTTTTCCTGGGCTATAAAGTGAGGCAATGTCTCAAAAATAAATGTAAAATGTCCACATTTGTAAACAAATCAGAAATGGTTGATGCATTTGTTAATATGCCATTAAGCTTTATAGCCAAGATACTAAGTTCACCCCAAGTGACAATTTTGTCATTCATTCTCTTCAATTTTCATGTTTCTTCTATGTCTTTTATAGTAACAGTATGATGCAGTATTTCATAATCCCATTCATAAAATATGAAATCCTAGTTTGTAGCTCTTAAGACTTTTTTGGATATGTGTAGAGTGAATCAATATTTGTAACTTCATTTTGGAAATGTTGCAAAATACATGCAAAAAAGCAACATCCAACACCCTTTCTCCAGGATGGGAAAGGAGTATAGATTTATTTCTTCTTAGGGTTTCTTCTAAGTCACTATCACCTATTCTGAAAAGCTGTGATTATTTGGAGATTATAATTACACATCTTGTACAACTGATAAGATCAACCCATCTCTATACCACCAATGATAAGAACCATTGCAATGGATATTAAATACATTCTTTCCTATGTCTGGTGTTCTAGAAGCCCACATTACAATGAAGCTATTGATTGTGTGAGTGCTCACAGAAGGGCAGGGAGTGGTAAATTGTGCTTTCAGAGAAGCATGGCATGAGACAGTACTGGCATAGGAAAAGAAAACATAACCACATTGTCTCTGCTAGAGACTAGAGTGAGAGTAGACAGAGAGATCATTGGGTACACCATGCCAGAGGTAGTTCCAATTTAGGCAAGAAGAGCATGTTTGCCCTCCAACATTAAGTATCTTTGGCTGAAGCTACAGTACAAAGTATGACTCCCTATGAAGTAAACTATGTTGGCCACAATATTAAAGAATATGGTCACTTCTTGCCAGTCATTAGAACTAACACTCGGGAAATGGAGAATAGCCAGACCAGCTCAGATAGTAAACATGGAAAAGAGACCAAAAAATCCAATAGTCAACACATTTCACAACCCCAAAACCCATTTTCTGCGTGTAAGATTTACTCTATCTGAGCACTTTTTCTGTATGATTCTGCTTGGTTATAATTTCTTGGGAATCTTGTAATATGTATAGTGGGACAAATTATACCTCTGCATGCATGGTTGATCTTGAGAGTATCACTGATGTTTGACATTACCTTGTCTCACCAATACTTCTGCATCTTCCTCCTTGCAAGCTGGTACTGTTCTCGATAAGGGTATCTTCTTTACTGTGATGACTCAAACTGAAACATATGTTAGGTAAAAGGCACAGTTTTTCACTCTTTTATGACCACAGTTACTCTACTTGTTAAATTTCAGGTAACACTGAACCTAGGAGTGCTATGAAGTGTACTCATGATCTTACTATGATGGTTAGAGTCACCTACAAAAATACCATTTTCTCTACTGTTAAATGACAGAAAAACAAAAAACAAAAACACACATTAACTAAGCTTGAATGTTTTATGCTGAATAGGAATGTAACAATGTACCTTTTCTGCAAGCCGGGATATCCAGGACTGTTCAGGTTAAGGTTGTGGTGCAATTTCTTCAAATGTGTCACTTGAAGTAATGGTTACTAGTCTGTTCCTTTATTATCTTCAAATTACAGCAGTATGATGGACAGATCAGGCACCACATAATGACCATTGATTAAAGATGTTTACCATTGTGAAAATTCCATAGCATAAAAACCATTGTAAACTGATACTTCAATTGAAACTTGAAAGGGAGCAAGATTTTATTAAACAAGATGCCTATCTCTATAGTGCAATCTGCATGAAACCAGGAGAGATGACATAATTAAAGAAATATCTCAGATAAACTTTCTTTGGAAATTGTGTCCCTTGGTCTATGATAACATCATGTGACATGTCACCTGGGGTAGTTGTGTTACCCTAAAAACTTCAAGAAAGGCATATCAAGTCTATGATAATGCCAATTCAATCAAGAAACTTGCTGCTAAATTGTGAATTCTACTTAGCATTGTATCTTGACAATGGTGTTTGTGGCTGGAAGATGGAATATTTTGCAATAACAGCAGCAATTTCTGCCTTGTGAAAGGGAACAAATATAGCTAGAACATTCATAGTATCCATATTATATCACAGTGGTGACTCCATCAGGGAATTATTACTCAAGTATAGAGCTAGCTGATCACTTAGGCAACCTTGCATATACTAGATGAGTCATTCTATTCATTTGAATGTTTAATCCATCTTCTGATCTAGATGCTCTCAGGTAAGCATTAATATGTGACATAAATAACTTCATTTCTAGCAGCTCCAGCCATTAGTCAATGTCAAAAATATTCTATATGCCCTGAGACACTATATCCAAAATCTGTTTTTCTGCCTTTCTTGGGGGGGGGGGACCCAACTTGCTCAGAAATTCAAACCCATCATGTCATCCAGACACATCTGTACATGAAAGATGAGGTTATTTTTGTGTTTCTTATAGATTAGGTGATAAAACTGAGCACCAGCTTAGTGTCTTGTAGAATATACACACATTTCAGTCTTTTAAAACTTTAGTCAGTTAATGTTCATGTCAGAATATAGACACTGATCTGTGAAAGATGTCTCAGTGCTTAAACTACTTGTCCCATGGATGTGAAGATCTGAGTTTAAATCCCACAATCCATGTCATGCCTCTGTATCTCAGTGCTCTTGCACCAAGACAGGAGTCAGTCGGGGCAGGAGAAAGAGAAAAGCAGTTCCTGGAAAATAACAATGCAGAACACATCCCTATCTGTACATCCTCTTCTCAAAGTTCCTCTCCACTTTGGTACTTTATTCTTATGAATTGACGCATAATTTAATCTCTTAGTGGACAATCTACTTCACAATAGACAGAAAGAGGGTAACACAGTATATTCTTTTGGAAGTGAAGAGTATTAACCTGTTATGGTCTCTTTGGTTTTAATTTTTAGGCATGTAATTTGAACATACCTAAGTACAGGAACAATATGTAAGTGAAATAGTGCATGCATGCTTCTTTCTAAGTTCATAACATGGTCATTAAAAAATTCTCTAAATTTACTTCAAATGCTGGAGCACCAGCATTTAACAATCAATTCAAATTGTCTAGTCATTTCTGGTTTTGGATTTTTGCGTGAACATGTCCCCTCCATAAAAAAAATAAATAAATAATGAGTAAAAAATTGATCAGATAAAAAATAGAGTCAAATTTCTTCTTGAATTTTCATCCACATATAACTTTACACTCAATGCAGAGTGATGGAATTATGGGGGAAAGTGGCATTAGTTTTACTTGATTACAGAGGTTCTGAATCAGTTTTCTCATTATCAGTGTTTGGGATTGCATGTTGCACTAGCTCCTCTACTTACTCCACAGGACAGTTTCTCTTGTAGACGTTTCCTTTCTCGCTTATTAACTCTAAAACTAAATAAATAACATTTATTTTCACCTCTGGGTTTATAGACTTCCTTTGAATTCAGTCTCATTAGAAACCTACAGGTTACTCAGAGCTGGGCAAATACCTACAGATGTTAAAAGATTATCACAAGAGTCTAAGTCTTATAAATAAGCTTCTGTGCACAAACTACAGTTTTGAGCATGTGGTCTCTCCACAAAAGCAAACCCATTCAAGACAACACACTCCTATTCATTTTTTTCCATTTGTAAAACTTCCCTGGTACTAGGCTCTTAGAGCCTTTTATATCAGGCTCATAGTTCACCATCTTTGTCTTTTCACTTTGCCAAAAAGAAACACACCTGGTGTCTCCTAAATTTCATTCAGGTAATCAGGCAAGAAACAATAATTTTGTAGAGGACCAGAATCCTGTATTTCTGATGTGCTTTCATGGCTTTCAGTTACTGAAGAGCTCCCAGAGCTCAGCAGTGTGTAACTCCTGGTGTTAGAGTACCTCAATTCTATTTGCAGTTTTTATTTTTATTAAAATTAAGCCCTAAAGAAAACTTATAACACTAGTCTATAGTATTAATATCATCATCTTTATACAACCCATATTAAATAGATCTTAACAAAAGTTATCAAGCCCTAATTTATATTAGGTTGGATGTTAGCCAATGATTGTATTATTTTTCATACTAATTTATTATCCAATTTATAACATATATTCATAATCATGATTTCACATGACCATAGATAATTACTATTATTACAACAATGCCCATGGCAACCCAAAAGTTTTTCTGAGTCTGATCTACTTAGTTAATATTTGGAATATTTAAATGTTATTTATATCTTGTGAGTGTTTGGGCTGCAAATAAAGATGCTTAAAATCAGAAAATGAAAAAAATGTAGGATATTTAGAATTTCTAGAATTGGTTCTAGAAAATTATATTTGGTGTTGAGGATGATCTCTGATAACCAAGTACTCTTAAACAGTCTTGAGAACACACAATTCCAATCAAATTTCTGGGGTTAGGTATCCATGCTGAAAGCCCAAAGTATAGGTACATAAGATGAGTCTCCATGGCAGTGATGGCTCAAAATGTCTCATTTAACTTAGCATTAATGGGAGGACAAAGTCATTCTACATATGCAAGCATAGTGTTCTGACATAACCTGTCTAGTAGAGAAGATGAAAAGCCCTGTATCATGGAAAAGAACACATCATAACTGCATGTTGGATGTGAGATATGCTGAAACACAGCTATATTTGGGAAGGTTTGTAGGACAGAAAAGTAAGGAGAGTCAGCACTTAGCTGAGGCATATGTCAGACCTATGACTTTAGGCAAGGTGCCAGATGAAGGTAGATCTGAGAAACTAGAAAACCAAAAAGGAATACAGTATGTCCATTCTGCTTCTGTTTCCATCCTATTCTACTTTCTTTTTTCTTTGTCATATACTGGGGGATCTGATAGATAACTACAGCCCATCAGTCTGATTTTTGTTTAGTTTGCCATTCATATCTCTTCAAGCCCACACATGAGCAAATTCTCTGGTTCTTTTTTGCTGTAATTGAGGTTGCCAACTTTCCGAAGGCTTTGGACATAGACCATCTCTGAAGGTTTAGAATATATGTCCAGGCACTACTGATGGTGCTTTAAAGAAAGTAACAAAAACTCTCTCAAGGTAAAGTTCTTGGAGTCATTATTATGGACAAATTAATAAACATGGACACTACAATGAGATTAAACTGATATGTCAAATATTCAATGATATCAAAACATGTTAATTTCCATGAAAAAATGACTCTTTGTTAGGCATAGTAGCCCATAAGTAACAGAGATTGTTTAGAAAGCTACATGGCAATTTCAGATCAGTAAACACTCTATTACATCCCATTCATCATGTGAAAGAATCATACTTGAGGAAATAACCCGATCTGCAACAGCTATATGTCAGTAACAAGGCTTCCATAGAAAAAACTCAACATATATTTAGCATGTCGTGGCTTGTGTATGTCCACCAAACATAAACCTTATACTTCTTAAAACCTGTCCAATTTCAGTTGTTTTCTCTGTTTATGGAATTTGCATGTGGTGAGAAGATGTATTTGCAGCTTAATAAGCAACAACATCATCTTTCTGTCATGACTTTTTCCTTTGATACCATTGATTCAATTCAATCAACCATTTTGTCAGATATATTTATCCTAGAATTATAGTCCATCCAGAATATAAACTGTCAAGTCCTATCTGTAATAATGCCAGTAGAGAGCCTGATGCTCTGTTATTAAGAAACTACTATAATATTTGATACGATATAGATGATATCTTGTAAAAAGCAAGCAACTGGATGAAGAAGTATAATCTCATAAACTGTCACATTCTACCTCTAATGACATTATGGAGCCTGATGCTTTAGTCTTAAGGAACAATTATGTTACTTGGTATGATGTAGTTGACATCATGAATGTTATTTTTTCTTGTAAAAGCAAGAAGCTGTGCAATCCTGGGCAGGGAACTACAAATGATAACTGAGTTAAGTCATGGTCAAAATGGAAAAACTGTATAGCCAAGTGAATGCGATGAGCGTTAATTAGGAATGAACTTCTTCTAAATATTTGTTTCATTATAACTAGAGTACAAGGAGCCAAAAGCTTCAAAGGATTCTTGTTTACCTTCTCAGATATAGCAGTTTTCAGAGAGAGGAAATACTGGAGTGCCCTCCACCCCCTTTCTAAATAAAACTACATGGTTAATGGGATGTAATCATAGTTTGACATATATCAGTGTTTACTGAAGGAGAGAAACTTAAAGAAAGCTACAATTGCTCATGGTCACCTTAATTCTTCATGGAGGAAAATGTCCTCTGAGTTTTTACTAGATTAGAGATGTATGGAAAATTAAAAATAAGGCCAGATGAAGAGAATAATCACATATATTACTTGTGGGTAAATGATAATGAACTACACAGATAATTAGGATAGCATAATCTTGTAGGAGTGGGGACTGGCAACACTGATTGTATTGTAAAGAAAACATAAAGGAAGCTGATGGCGGATTATTTTCTCTATAGAGGGAAATGATACTTGTTCCTGGTAATCAATGATGTGTCCCTGGGACTTTTTCTGCAAGCACAATGCATAACTGCAAGGCAACGTGTTACTTAAAGTCAATTTCTTACTTAAAGGCATTAGCAATAATGTTCAAGGGTCTACTTTTCTTTTAGGCTAGATAAGGGCTAAAAATCAAAGATAATGCCAGACTAGATATGCTGCTTTTGTAGGGTTGCTTTTGTTTGTTCGGCTATTCCATGAAAAAACAGTTTATCTGAAATTAGAATGTAAAGGAGTTTAGTCCTAGCCAACCTCTCCTCAGCATACAGAAAATGTAAAACAACTTTCTTTAGAATTTTGTGATTAAATTAACCCAGGAAAGATCAAACTTCCTTCAGTAGAATTTTTTACCCAATTGCTGTCTTGTGTTTAGTAGCCCCCTACCACATGTGCTGTCACATGGCTTCTAATTACACAGGAATAAGCTGGATTTAAGAGTGTGTATTTTGCTATAAAAGGGATATGAAAAACCCAAAATCCATATGGGCTAATGAGAGAACAAAAACACTAAAACTGAAATGTACATTGTTTAAATTGCTACTTCTAATATAAAATTCAACCTAAGTACAACTAAAAATAAATTGTATTAAAAATAAAAATTTAAGAAAAATTAAAGACATCATGAGAGAAAGCAAGATGGAAAATGGAAGTTAAACATTCGGAAGAATGAAAGTTGTAAAATAAGCACAATTAATCAAATATAAAATTCTGACAAAAAGTGCAAATGTTTGAAGTACTCATCAGATCTTTTGACAAAAACATTAAAAAAATGTGGAGTTCTTTACCTGGGCAACCAGGGCTCCATAACCAACAGTGCCAGGAGAAAGTGAGCTGCCCACGAGTGGGGAAAAGGCAGGAAGAGGAAGGCTCCAGACACAGGGACTGAGGAACAGCTGGGAGAAAGGAGCCTTCCGGTTTCCATCTGTGGCGGGAGTCCTCTGCCTGGGCCACCAGGGCTCCATAACCAAGTAGTGCTGGGAAAAAGCTACCCTCCCAGGAGTAGGGACAAGACTGACTGCTCAGAGGAACCCACCTGGAATACCCAGGTCAAAGGGACTGAGGAACAGGGATCTGGTTTCTTTCTGTGGCTGGAGAGCAGATCCTGTGACACAGGGCTCCATACTCAAATAGTTCCAGGAGAGAGCTGGTATACCAGGAGTGCTGACACACCTTTAAGCACAGGCAAGACCATCACTTATGTTCAAATTCACTGGATAAAGAGGGACTCTTGCAGAGTCATCAGGACACAGGAAACAAGAAACAGCTGGGGACCAGATCTTTCCGGTTTCTGTCTGCACCCCAGAGCTGACCCGGCACCACAACTCTCCAAACACAAATTCCTCTCTGAGAGAACTGGTCTCCAAGGAGTATTGCCACCAAGGCTTGCAGGAAAGACAAGCCACGTCAGAGAGAATAAGACAATCTAACACCAGATGGCAAAATGCAAGGGCAAGAACACAAGGAACAGATACCAAGACTACTTGGCATCATCAGAACCCAGGTCTCCAACCACAGCAAGCCCTGGATACCACAACACACCAGAAAAGAAAGACTAAGACTTAAAATCACTTCTGAAGAGAATGATAGAAGATTTTAAGAAGGAAATAAATAACATGCTTAAAGAAATACAAGAGAACACAGGTAAACAACTGGAAGCCCTTAAAGAGGACACACAAAAATCCCTTAAAAAACTACAGTAGAGCACAATCAAACAGGCAGAATTACAGGAAAGCACAATCAAACAAGTGAACAAAACCATTCAGGAATTAAAAACAGAAATAGAAACAATAAAGAAATCACAAAGGGAGAGAACCCTGGAGTTAGAGAACATAAGGCAGAAATCAGGAGTCATAGATGCAAGCATCACCAACAGAATACAAGAGATGGAAGAGAGAATCTCAGGTGCGGAAGATACCATAGAAAACATGCACACAACAGTCAAAGAAAACACAAAATGCAAAAAGCTCCTAACCCAAAACATCCAGGATATCCAGGATACAATGAGAAGACAGAACCTGAGGATAATAGGTATAGAAGATAGTGAAGATTCCCAACTGACAGGAGCAGTAAATATCTTCAACGAAATTATAGAAGAAAACTTCCCTAACCTAAAGAAAAAGATGAACATAAATACACAAGAAGCCTACAAACGCCAAATAGACTGGACCAGAAAAGAAATTCCTCCCATAACATTATAGTAAAAACTCCAGATACACAAAATGAGGAAAGAATATTAAAAGCAGTAAGGGAAAAAGGGCAAGTAACATATAAATTCAGACATATCAGAATTACACCAGACTTCTCACCAGAGACTATGAAACCTAGAAGATCCTGGGCAGATTTCATACAGACTCTAAGAGAACACAAATGCCAGCCCAGGCTGCTATACCCAGAAAAACTCTCAATAACCAAAATATTGTATGACAAATCCAAATTTGCACACTTTGTTCCCACAAACCCAGCCCTATAAAGAATAATACATGGAAAACGCCAACTCAAGGAGGGAAACTACACCAAAGAAAAAGCAAGAAAGTAAACTTTCAACAAACTCAATAGAAGATAGCCACAAAAATATATGAACAACATTGAAATTAACAAGAAGCAACAATCACTATTCTTTAATATCTCTTAACATAAATGGTCTCAATTCCCCAATAAAAAGACATAGACTGACAGACTGGATCCATAAACAGGACCCAGCATTTTCCTACATCCAGAAAATGCGTCTCCTTGTTGAAGACAAAGACGACCTCAGAGTAAAGGGCTGGAAAACAATTTTCCAGGCAAATGGCCCCAAGAATCAGGCTGGAGTAGCCATTCTAATATCAGATAAAATCGACTCTCAACCAAAAGTCATCAAAAAAGATAAGGAAGGATACTTCATACTCATCAAAGGAAAAATCTACCAAGAAGAACTATCAATTCTGAACTGTGGGAAGCCGCCCGAGTCGCACCCACATTCGCCATTACAAGATGGCGCCTACATCCGGCCGAGGACAAGTTGTAAACAGGCTAGTGCACATGTACCTGGTAATTTTCCACCTCAGAGTCTCAGCCTCTCTCGTGGCGGCATCTGGCCTGATGTGCGGGAGCCAATGGGGAAGCTCCGCGTCCCAGGCAAGCGCTGTGACCTATATAAGGGACGGGTGTTCTATTGTTCGGAGTCTCCACTCATGGCAAGCTTATGCTCTCCCTCTCAAGATGCATTAAAGCTTTACTGCAGAAGGATCCTATGTGTGCCGCGTCGTTCTTGCTGGCGAGACGGTAGCGCGGGACATCTGGTGCTGAAACCCGGGAAACTTTGTCATCGTCAAGCACCTTTGGAGACCCCCTGGAAACAGCGAGGATTCAAAACTGCAGGGAGGTAGGTTCGGAAAGGCATGTTGACCCTGAGTCTTGATTTGGGATTGCCCCCTTTTTGGTCTAACGCTGTTGAAGCCTTGCTAATTGTGTTAAGTGCCCTCATTTTGGTTTTACTGTCTTTGTATTGCTGCGAACAAGGTGAGGCCTGTGTAGATGCTGTAAGGGAGGGGCAAATCACCCCTGAAAGGGTCCAGGACACCATGTCAGAATCCGAACGGAGTGAGAGGATGGGTACCCAAAATCTCAGCAAGGGAAAAGGACCTCCTGGTAAGTCTAAGGACGAGGGAGAGATTAAAGACAAAATGGGAAAAAACTGTCCCCCCGACAAGGCTGTGGGCAGAAAAACGATTCTCATACCCAAGAAAAAAGTAAAAAGAAGGGGGGAGAGCCTCTACCCAGTTCAAGACCTTGAGGTTCTTCAATTGGAAACTTCAGACACTGACCCCCTTAGCTCTAGTGAGGAGTCAGAGCTAGAAGAGGAAGCGGCACGGTATGAGGAAGATTGGCCGCCCCGCAATGGGCAGATGAAGCGGCCGCCTTCTTTGGCCCCTACCCGGACCGTGCCTTCAGCTCCTCCCCCTTATGAGATGTGCCCCAACTCCTTTTCTTTTCTCTCTGACAAGGTTAGGAGAAAGGTACAAGCCGCTTTTCCAGTTTTCGAGGTAGATGGTGGAGGGCGAGTTCATGCCCCTGTAGAGTACAGCCAAATTAAAGACCTGGCTGAAGCGGTCCAAAAGTATGGGGTAAATGCTAATTTTACTATAGTAATGTTAGAGAGATTTGCTGGGGCGTCCATGACTCCCGCCGATTGGCAGATGCTGGCCAAGGCTGTGCTCCCTACAATGGGCCAATATATGAAGTGGAAGGCTTTATGGCATGAAGCTGCACAAGCTCAAGCCAGAGCCAATGCTACGGCACCGACCCCTGGACAGAGAGATTGGACCTTTGATATGTTAACTGGCCAAGGTCCTTTTGCGGCGGATCAGACCGTATTCAGGCAGAAAAGAGACTTTGGTATCTCTGCCATTATCATAGGTGTGGTGGCAGCGGCTGCGGTTACAGGGGCCGTCACTGCGTCGGCCATTGCGCTCTCTGGGACGGTACAGACCGCCAATACCATTAATGAGTTGTCTGCAGCTACCACCTTAGCTTTAGACAGACAAGTATCAGCCAATACTCAAGTTCAGCGGGGCCTAATGCTGGTTAACCAGCGCATTGATCTTATTCAAGAACAACTGGATGTCTTTTGACAGCTAGCCCAATTGGGCTGTGAACAAAAGTTGCCAGGACTCTGTGTTACTTCCATACAATATGACAGATTTACAAAAGCAGCTAACCTGTCTAAAAGTCTTTCACAGTATATGTTACAGAATTGGACCCTTAAATTTGATGAAACCTTGAGAGAACTGCGGACAGCAATTATTCAGATCAACTCCACCCGTCTTGACCTGTCCTTGACAGAGGGCCTCTCTTCATGGATTTCCTCGGCAATTTCTTATTTCAAGGAATGGGTGGGGGTGGGATTGTTTGGAGCAGCGCTCTGCTGTGGGTTGGTGTTGCTCCTATGGCTCATCTGCAAACTCAGGGCCCAGACTAAAAGAGACAAGGTGGTCATTGCGCAGGCGCTTGTTGCCTTAGAACAAGGAGCCTCGGATGGTGTTTGGCTAATAGCAGTAGGTCGCCAGCCAGCCAGTTCTTGCACACCCGCGAGTCTAGTCTCATTGCACTGGGTAGAGTGTTTGGTCTGAGCAGCTCTTGAGGGATGTCGAGCAAAACATCGCACAAGGCGGTCATCATTGTGGGCCGCCTTGGGAGATATGTCATCTACATGAGGGTTGAGTGCCCTAGTTTCCCTCCCTCTAAAAAACGGCACTGGGCGGGTCAGGAAGACCTCGGGCGCGCATGAGCTTAGGGGTCGTCTCCTGTACAAGGCCCAACCTTTTGGTCAGGGGATTTGACCTCTGTCTCCGCCCTCTTAAGAGTGTCCTACTTTGCTTACAGAAATAAAAAGGGGGAGATGTGGGAAGCCGCCCGAGTCGCACCCACATTCGCCATTACAAGATGGCGCCTACATCCGGCCGAGGACAAGTTGTAAACAGGCTAGTGTGCATGTACCTGGTAATTTTCCACCTCAGAGTCTCAGCCTATCTCGTGGCGGCATCTGGCCTGATGTGCGGGAGCCAATGGGGAAGCTCCGCGTCCCAGGCAAGCGCTGTGACCTATATAAGGGACGGGTGTTCTATTGTTCGGGGTCTCCACTCGTGGCAAGCTTATGCTCTCCCTCTCAAGATGCATTAAAGCTTTACTGCAGAAGGATCCTATGTGTGCCGCGTTGTTCTTGCTGGCGAGACGGTAGCGCGGGACACTGAACATCTATGACCCAAATGCAAGGACACCCACATTCACAAAAGAAACTTTACTAAAGCTCAAAGCATACATTGCACCTCACACGATAATAGTGTGAGTCTTCAACACCCCACTATCAACAATGGACAATCTTGGAAATATAAACCAAACAGAGACACAGTGAAACTAACAGATGCTATGAGCCAAATGGATTTAACAGATATCTATAAAACATTTCATCCTACATCAAAAGAATATACCTTCTTCTCAGCACCTCAGGGTACCTTCTCCAAAACTGATCATATAATCGGTCACAAAACAAACCTCAACAGATATAAGAAGATTGAAATAATCCCATGTCTCTTATCAGATCACTACGGAATAAGGCTGGTCTTCAATGGCAACAACAACAACAGAAAGCCCACAAACACATGGAAGCTGAACAATGCTCTACTCAATAACTTGGTCAAGGAAGAAATAAATTAAAGACTTCCTAGAATTTAATGAAAATGAAAATACAACATACCCAAACCTATGGGACACAATGAAAGCAGTGTTAAGAGGAAAACTCATAGCTCTAAATGCCTCCAAAAAGAAACTGGAGAGAGCATATACTAGCAGCTTAACAGCACAACTGAAAGTTTTACAACAAAAAGAAGGTAATACACCCAAGAGAAGAAGAAGGCAGGAAATAATCAAATTAAGGGCTGAAAACAACCAAGTGGAAACAAAAAGAACTATATAAAGAATGAACAAAACCAGGAGGTGGTTCTTTGAGAAAATAAACAAGTTAGATATACCCTTATTCAGATTAACCAGAGGGCATAGAGACAGTATGCAAAGTAACAAATGAAAAGTAGAAATGAAAAGGGAGATGTAACAACAATTTCTGAGGAAATTAAAAAAACATCAGATCCTACTAAAAAAGCATATATTCAAGAAAATTGGAAAATCTAGAGGAAATGGACAAATTTCTAGACAAATACCAATTTACAAAATTAAATCATGATCAGATAAACCATCTAAACAGTCCCATAAACCCTAAAGAAATAGAAGCAGTCATTAAAAGTCTCCCAACCGAAAAAAGCCCAGTACCAGATGGGTTCAGTGCAGAATTCTATCAAAACTTCAAAGAAGACCTAATATCAATACTTTACAATCTATTCCACAAAATAGAAACAGAAGGAACACTACCAATTCATTCTATGAGGCCACACTTACAATGATACCAAAACCCCACAAAGACCCAACAATAAAAGAAAACTTCAGACCAATTTCTCTTATGAATATCGATGCAAAAATACTCAATATAATTCTTTCAAATCGAATCTAAGAACACATCAAAACTGTCATTCACCATGATCAAGTAGGCTTTATCCCAGGGATGCTGGAATGTTTCAATACCCGAAAAACCATCAATGTAATACAGAACATAAACAAACTCAAAGAAAAAAACCACATGGTCATTTTATTAGATGCTGAAAAAGCATTTGACGAAGTTCAACATCCCTTCGTGATAAAAGTCTTGGAAAGATCAGGAATTCAAGGAGCATACCTAAACATAGTAAAAGCAATATACAGTAAACCAGTGGCCAACATTAAACTAAATGTAGAGAAACTCGAAGCAATTCTACTAATATCAGGGACTAGGCAAGGCCGACTCTCTCTTCCTATCTATTCAATACTGTTCAGTACTTGAAGTTTTAGCTAGAGCAATTAGACAACAAAAGGAGGTCAAAGGGATACAAATTGGAAAGGAAGAAATCAAAATATCACTATTTGCAGATGATATGATGGTATACTTAAGTGACTCGAAAAACTCCACCAGAGATCTGCTACAGCTGATAAAAACCTTCAGCAAAGTGACTGGATACAAAATTTACTCAAGCAAATCAGTAGCCTTCCTATACTCGAAGGATAAACAGGCTGAGCAAGAAATTAGGGAAATAACACCCTTTATAATTGTCACAAACAATATAAAATATCTTGGTGTGACTCTAACCAAACAAGTGAAAGATCTGTATGACAAGAACTTCAAGTCTCTGAAGAAAGAAATCAAAGACCTCAGAAGATGGAAAGATCTCCCATGCTCATGGATTGGCCAGGATTAATATAGTTAAAAAGCCATCCTGTGGAAAGCAATCTACAGATTCAATGCAATCCCTATCACAATCCCAACTCAATTCTTCACAGACTTAGAAAGAGCAATTCTCAAATTCATATGGAATAACAAAAAAACCAGGATACCAAAAACTATTTTCAACAATAAAAGGACTTCTGGAGGAATCAACCTCACTAACTTCAAGCTGTACTACAGAGCAGTGGTGATAAAAACTGCATGGTATTGGTACAGTGACAGGCAGGTAGATCAATGGAATAGAATTGAAGACCCAGAAATGAACCCTCACACTTATGATCACTTGATCTTTGACAAAGGAGCTAAGACCATATAGTGGAAAAAAGACAGCATCTTCAACAAATGGTATTGGTTCAACTGGAGGTCTACATGTAGCAGATTGCAAATTGATCCATTCCTATTTCCCTGTACAAAGCTCAGGTCCAAGTGGGTCATGGACCTTCACATAACACCAGATACACTGAATCTAATAGAAGAGAAAGTGGGGAAAATTCTCGAACACATAGTCACAGGGGAAAAGTTCCTGAACATTACACCAATGGATTATGCTCTAAGATCAAGAATCAACAAATGGGACCTCATAAAATTGCAATGTTTCTGTAAGGCAAAGGACACTGTCAACAGGACAGATCAGCAACCAACAGATTAGGAAAAGGTCTTTACCAATCCTATCCAATAGAGGGCTAATATCCAAGTTATACAAAGTACTCAAGAAGCTAGACTCCAGAGATCCAAATAACCCTATCAAAAAAATGGGGAAGAGAACCTGGGCAGTGGTGGCACACACCTTTAATCCCAGCACTTCGGAGGCTGAGAAAAGTGGATTTTTGAGTTCGAGGCCAGCTTGGTCTGCAGAGTGAGTTCCAGGACAGCCAGGGCTATACAGAGAAAACTTGTCTTGAAAAAAACAAAAACAAAAACAAAAAACAAAAAACAAAAAAAGCAAAAAAACAAACAAAAAATAAACACAAAAAAAGGGAGGGGGAGGAAGAGAGCTAAACAGAGGATTCCCAAGTGAGGAATCTCGAATGGCTGAGAAGCACCTAAAGAAACGCTCAACATCCTTAGTCATCAGGGAAATGCAAATCAAAACAACCCTGAGATTCCACCTCATACCAGTCAGAATGGCTTAGATCAGAAACTCAGGTGACAGCAGATGTTGGCGAGGATGTGGAGAAAGAGCAACACTCCTCCATTTCTGGTGGGAATGCAAACTGAAACAACCTCTCTGGAAATCAGTTTGGCAGACCCTCAGAAAAACCAACATAATACTACCTGAGGACCCAGCTATTCCACTCCTGGGCATATGCCCAGAAGATTCTCCAACATGTAATAAAGACACATGTTCCACTATGTTCATAGCAGCCATATTTATAATAGCCAGAAACTGGAAACAACCCAGATGTCCCTCCAGAGAGGAATGGATACAGAAAATGTGGTACATTTACACAATGGAATACTACTCAGCTATTAAAAACAATGACTTCATGAAATTCGCAGGCAAATGGATAGAACTTGAAAATATCATTCTGAGGGAGGTAACTCAGTCACAAAAAAATGAACATGGTATGTACTCACTGTTAAGTGGTTATTAGCCCAAAAGTTTGAAATACCCAAGAGTCACTTCGCAGCAACAGTGGGGCTAAGTGTGAGGTCCCAAATGGAGGAGTTAGAGAAAGGACTGAAGGAGCTGAGGGAGTTTGCAGCCCCATGGAGGGAGAAACAATGGCAACTGGCCTGACCTCTCAATAGTCCCGGAGACTGAATCACCAATCAAAGAATACACATGGTGGGATCCGTGGTGCTGGCCACATATGCAGCAGAGGATGGTCTTGTTAGACATCAGAGGGAGCAGAGGCCCTTGGGCCTGAGGGTGTTAGATCCCCCCAGTATAGGAGGATCCCAAGGAGGGAAGATGAGAGTGGGTGGGTGAGGTAATACCCCCATAGTTGCAGGAGGAGGGGGAAAGGAATGGGGAGGTTCCAACGGGGAGATCTGGAAAGGGGGAAACATTTGAAATGTAAAATATGTATGAAAAATAAATAAATAAATAAAAACATTAAAAAATAATAATATGAAATAAATATTACTAAAATTAATGAGTGAAATGTAACAAAATGCAATAATGCTATTTTAAGGATTATTGATAATACAGACAGGAATGCATATTATATATAAGAAGATGCAACGACAATCCTCTAAGATTTAATGTCTTACATGGGATTGCATATCATCCTAATAGATAGCCAATGTACACATTGCAAAATATGTTGCCTTGCACGCAGTGGTCCTGCTCAAATCTTCATGGAGTCCCCTGTGTATATCTTATGATTTTTCGGTTTTTGTTTTTTGTTTTTTGCCGAATTCTTGAATGTGTAAACAAGTAGGTCTCTGATTCTTGTCCTTTCTCTTGAGCTCTTTAACTTGTTTGTCTTGTCTGATGTGATAAGTTTTATTTTACTTCATACTATTTTATTTTGTTATTTTATTATTATTCCTATAACACTGTCTATTTCCCATGGGAAAAAAGAATGAGAATCAATTTGAATGGGAGGGGAGTTGGGAAGGAGCTGGAAGGAGAATAGTGTGGGAAACTTATAATCAAGATATAATATGTGAGAAAAAAGTTTATTTTCAATTAATGAGTAAAATAATTGCCTTAAATTATTGTAAAAGCTTTACTCTTCTTATATTTTCTACAATGTGAAAAGAATCTAACATATGGATATATTTTAATTGACTGTAATAGTCATGATGCTTGCAAGACTGATGTTGGATGGCTATTTAAAACTAGAAACAGAAGTTAGAGTTGAATAACAAATAGTCTCAATGGCCAGCTACTGAGCCTTACTCACTACTACATTTTTCCCAAGGTATCTCTTCCACCATTTTTCCCTCTGTATCTTTAATCACAAAATTATTTTAGTCAGCATAAAAATATACCAATAGTATTAAGAATACCTCTAAATGTCCAATGAAGTGTATATACACACACACACACATACACACACACACACACACACACACACACTTGTGACTTAATTATGATTTATAATAATTACTAAAGGAATGAAAAATTAGAAGTCCATCATAACTGCTAAAATGAAATTTTAAAGATGTCACTGAATGATAGGGAAAATATCGTTCAGCAGATTTATTACTTAAAAATGGTTCAGAATATGGCAATTTTAATCTCTTGGATACAGCTACTTAAAAATCTGTGTTTCCTATCATATGTCAACCTGTTTCCTAAGTGTAGATTCCATTAGGAAGTCTTACATATGTCCATCAAATCATGGCGTAGAAAATAAATGACTAGAAAGTAGAACATTATAAGTAACACAAGCACTCATGATTCCAATTGTCCAAAACAGTAATCTACAGAAGTTTCCTTCCACCCCACGGATAAATAGCTGTATACACAGCCGTAAAACTAAAGACTTCCAAAAGAAAGAAAAAAATTAGTACTCAGAAAGAATGGATGGTTTTCTGAGATGTGAGGAAAACCCAAGTACTGGTAGATATTAAGAAGAAATCCTCCTGAGGACCTAACACTTTACAATTTTGTATTAACAGAGAATCCCCCAGGTCTTTTTAAGTATAATAGCAGAGGAGCTTCCCAAGCTCTAAAACTACAGTTAGGGATTTGCAAAGGAGGCCCTAACATTATAAAGTCAGGCATTAAGGGATGTTTTCCTCCCCAGTATCCAGCTCTAGAGAGCTGGGCATTAATTAGCATAGGAGCTCCTCTCCAGAACTAGCACTGTGGAGTCAGCTATTAGCAGAAGAGCTCTTCCTAAATATCTGACATTATAGAGTAAGGCATTACCAGAGAATCTTCTTCTCAGAGCCTAAAACTAAAGACTAAGACATTAGCTGAAGAGCCTCTCAAGCACCAACCAATATATTACTTGGCCTTAGCAGAGTATTTTCTACCCAAAACCCAAACATAGAGTCAGGCATTAGCTGAGGAATTAGTTCTGAAGACCTAACATTACTGAGTAGCTCCTTAGTGGAGAAGTTTCCTTGGGGGATCATTTTTAATGGCATAGAGCAACTTGGTTTCAGAAAATGAGGTGATGTTCTTTGTGCTACCAATTGGTGGCTTTGTGAAAAATCAATGCATATTTAGACATATTTTATATTATTGTTGTTTAAACAACAGTCTCCATTATCCAGAGGGAATATGTTCTAATACCATAGAGTCTGTTTTCCTAAACATACTACACATGTTAGGCACTGTAAGAAATTACCCATAGTAACTTATAATAAGCAAGGCTATATAATAATAAATATTATTTTGAACTTAAAAATCATTTCTAGAATTTTACATTTATTATGTGGAGGTGATAATTGACTAATGTTAACTGTTATCTGTTTAAACAAGATAAACAGGAGTACTAAATATGACTAAATAAAGAAAAGCAAGCAAACAAACAAAACCCCTTGGTCCCAATGGTGCCTCTACCGTCCACAACTGTGTTTTGACATTTTTTGAGAAATAATTTATTTCTTTATTTTTATCTCATTTCTTTTCTTTCTTCTGTCCTTTCTTTTTACTTTTCTCTTAAAAGAAAAAAACTTTATGAACGTACAGGAGGGAGAGGAGCGGAAGATAGAGAAGAAGAAAAGGGAAAGAAAAACAATAAAAAGAAAAGACACACAAGGAAGGAGAAAAGGATAAATTTATATAAGGTGATGCCACACTTTAAAGGACTCCAAAGAAAAGAGAACAAAAAGAGCATCAATCAAGGACATTAGCCAATGAAAAACCAATGTCACTAATACCAAGAATGCTAACACAGAGGAAAAGGGGAAAGCACTAAGGAACAATGGATGAAAGGATGAACACTTGATGTGCAAGGGTAATTTTGAGGTGCCCCTTACTTTTACTTATTTTTGTTTGTTACAAGGGGGAAAATTTGTCTGTATGTGTTGAGGTTTTGTTTTATTACTGTCTATTGTAATGCTAAGTGGGGCCCTCAAAAACCTAGAGCCTGTATGTAGCACCTGGGACCTTGTCCTCAAGTTAAAACTGATTCTTGAGTAACGATACCAACACCCAATTGCTGGGCAGAAAAGACATTGGTGGGATGTAGGTTTTCTGGGTTTGAAACCACAAGGAAGGGAGGAGAAAGAAGAGCCCCCATAGAAGAATACTAACTTGAAGGAAGGAGGAGAACTGCCATAGGATAAAGGCTGAGAGAACACAGCCCAGGGTCCGTTTTAAGATGGAATATAATAAATAGTCAGTGATAATTCAGGGTTAACAAACGTAAATTCTAACAACATGGAAGGTAGGCAGCTGCCCAGCTACAGTGCTGCTTAAGGCATATTAAAATATACAGGCTGTGTGTGTGCGTGCATGTATGTGTGTGTGTGTGTGTGTGTGTATGTGTCTTTCTTCTGGGAACAAAAATGGTCTAAGGTGGGTAGAAACCCTGTGCTGCAATTTTTAAAACATTTTTTTAAAAGATATAGTGCCTTATACATATAGCTCTGTTTTTTAGCTGTGGGAGCACAAAAACTTGAGAGGTTTCATAGCTTCCTATATTCTTTAGGAATTGCGGTGACATATAGAGAAAACAAAATCAAACAAAAAAAAAACAAAAACAAAGAACAAAACAACAAATAAACAAACAAAAATGGACCAAATGAAAGACAGACAAAATCTCTGAGAACCAAATGAAACCAATGATCAATCTTGGCAAGACTCTTGACTGTTGTGCAATGATTTTATCTATAATTTCTGCAATTCTGTAACTTTTAAATTATATTAAAATGAATTTTAAGTAATAACTCTTGAAACAGAATAAGTTTATTAAACTGAATAAAGTTATTAAAAATAAAGTCTATTGGATGAATAAGCATTCCATCAATTCAAGGAACTTTTAAAACTATAACAACAGGATATAATTTTCAAACCATAATTATATTTATATTGGAAAGAATTCAGCCAAGTTTGAAATGATGATTGAAAACTGTGTCGTTAGCGGTAACATTTAGGAGTCACTTTTGCCTTTATACTTTTGTTCTCACTCCCAAATTACCATAAATTAGAATGTCGTGATTTTCCACAACTATCAATTTTAAAAAATACCCAGGTCTCCTTTATGTTGCCTTTCTCCTTGACTTAAGAATGAACATCTGGTATGTCAGGTGAAGTCTATAGAAAGATCTTCTCTATAGAGTAACAGCTACTATCAACTTCTAGAAAATGTCTCTCTTGAATTGGAGAGAACAAAGATGTTTCAAATTAGATGAACAAAGTCAAATAGAAACAGTTTATCCCACCCATGCCTTGGATTCACTACATGATTTGGAGTCATTGACTTTGTATTGGTTACTCTTTTGTTGCTATGGAAAAACAACCTGATAAATGGAACTAAGGAAGTGTTTGAAGACATCTATCGTGGCAGGCAAGGCATGGCAATAGTAGGGTGAAGTGACTGGTCATGTTGTATTCACATTCAAAAATCATATCACTCCTTTTTCCTCAAGCTAGGACCCCAGACCACAGGATGACTTCACTCACATTCCAAGTGAGTCTTCCTGTTCAAACATCTCTGAAAACATCCTCGTTGGCACACATGGAGTGGAGATTCAGTGATACTTTAAATTCAGTCAAACTGATGATAAAAATGAGCCATCAAAGGATTATCATCTCTTTAAGTTTCACTTCTGCCAGAAATTAACTGATCACATAAAAGCCTACTTTATAAAAATGAAGTTAGTTGACAGAATAATTGTGGTGCTGCAGTCAATAAATTGTACCTTGGTTTATTTTTTATCTCTCTCTAATTAACACAATATACTATGTACATTTATCTTAAGTGGTATAAATCAATCATAAACAAATATGAATACAAATTTGCAGAACAAATAATTCATTTTATTAAATAGAGACACCACGAATTCCCTAGACTGCAAACTATTGTTTGACTTCCTTCTCATTAATATGCAATTCCCAAGAAACTCTGAATGAACACATAAATATACAAAGAGAGAATCAAGCAATGAAGGTTTATGTATTTGAAGAATATACATATTAGCTCTTAATTTTGATGCAGTAATTGAGCATTGTCTGATCTGTGTCAATACAGTATATTTTAGATTCTATTTTAACCTTCAGACTGTGCAAAGGAGGTATTGAATTTACTTTTCTTAATCATGTATTTGGATAGTGATGGTAAGAACCTGAATTATTTGGCATTTTCCAAATTACTGAAAATCAACCCTGTTTCTAAATGTGTAATACAGACAAAAATTAATGATTTTCGTGCTTCTCTCTGCTTCTTCCTTACAGCTCCAGAATGTCCCAATTAGTTTCTTTTAGTTAGGTCACCATGATCCAAGTTTTTCTGATTTAGAGAACCACATGACCATCCTGTGGTTTAGAAACCCTGGCAAGTGTTAGAACTCCCATTAAACTGTATGAGCTGTTTGTCTGAAAAATTTTCAAAGCAATAATATATATTAATATTTATATTTAATACATATCCAGTACAATCCAGTTGCCCATTGGGACTAGACGGTGTGACAACAATGCTAAAAGCAGAAGATACCACATTATTCATAGAACACAGAATAACTCTATCTTGTGTCAAGTTGACATAAAACTATTCAGCACAATACAAGTGGTGTAATCTGTAGTCTTCTGGATCTGTCATGGTCATTACAACCATGAACATATGACATCTATATATTTGCATGAGACTTGTGCATGGACACAGCAGAGAGAGAGAGAGAGGGACAGAGACAGAGACAGAGACAGAGAGAGATAGAGACAGAGACACACAGAGACAGACAGACAGACAGACAGACCACATACGCACAAAGTTTTAGAAGTAGGAGATAGGAGAGGGAGTGGCTGGGGAAAAGAGGGTTGGTAGGAGTGGGAAGAGAATAAAACACAGTAATTTTGGGTGAATATGGCCACAATTCAGTATGTGTAAGTAATTGTCAGAATAAAATCATAATTTTAAAAAGCATAGCCTAAATCATCTTTGACTGTGAGTTGTTTCTGTCTGGTTCTTGTTACAATGATGAAAGACTGAATAGCACATCATACAGAGACTTCCTTATAATTTCATAAATACGTTCCTATTAAGAAGTATAAATACAAAATTCCCGATCTTTACAGGTTGAAATAAAAGGCTTCTCTGCAAATATCTGTATATGCATGAATGGAACAAAGGAAAACAGACAGACATTGATGTATCTATCCCTTAATTTACTTATTTCTCTAAGCTATAGGTGTGTTCTGTAATGTAAGAAATTTATTTTATCCATTTATATTTTTCTGAGACCAATTCTACCTTGAATGGCCCTTGAAATCTCTGCTAATATCTCATTTTCTGAGCTTTTACTCCATTTCCATATCCTTTCTACTTCTACACTGAATTACTTCATTATTTCTACTTGAAAGATTTTAGTTTTTCTTTGAAAAATTGGATTAAGTTTAGATCTGTCTGCACTTGTGTGTGAGATTGGTTATACATAGGACTATGTATAACATAAACTATTGCTACTAAACTGTGTATACTAACCTATTGCTAAGTTAAGACATACATACAAGCACGTAGTGACTTAAGCATCAAATCATGCTCTGAATTTAGATTTTAGTTAATGATTTTTATTGATTTGCAATGATACTTTAAATGTCTAGTGAAAGTTATTGCCTTTGTCATAAAACTTGTAATTCTGCTGGGTAGAAATATGTACAAGAAAGAAATAAACTGATAAAATCAGAGAAATATGCACAATAATGATTTAGCAAGGAAGGTAAAGAAAAATATAAGTTGCTAAGTATTTAATGTTCCACGTGTTCAGTAAAATTTTAGCACAAAACTTAAAAATTTACTATCATTTTGTTTTCAGGAGCAATCTCTTTCACAATCATCTTAACAGCTGAGAAGGTATAAAACATCATGCATTTTGTGGAAATTCACTAAAGCTAACTAAAATGTCTGTAAGATTAAGCATTGTTCATGATGAAAAAAACAGGACTATCCTTAGCCTGACCCCTAGTGTTAACAGCAAATATGTGTTGATTCTGAGAGTTTCTATTTTTAAATTAAGAGATGTATATAACAATCCACATTCTTAATAAAATAATTTCTATTGAGTTAAACACTGCATATAGAAGCATGGGCTCAGAGGATGTGCAGAGATCTGTTCATCCCTTTGTTCTATAGATGGGTTATCTGAGTCCGTGTTTAGAATTGGGCAATTAGACTGAATCAACTAATGAAGGCACACTTCAGACCTTATGCACAGACTTAAGCAGGTTTTATAGTAATGGCAAGCTCTTTCATCTTCTACCCTTGTCATTTCTACCCTCTAAGCACAACTATAACTGGATGTTTTCCTTGTGTATTCAAGTGTTGGCAGACAGATTCGAGTCATGCAAACAAGGGGCCATAGAAACTCTCAGTGCTTTGTTAATGCAGTCTGAGTTCAGATGTGCCTGACAGAAGCTGTATCTCCAATAATCTCCACCCACATATAAGATCTCTTTAAATATAACTTCTCACAATACAAGCAACTCACACTTTGGATGGTCTTAAAGCAGTCTTTATATGTTTTTCTTGAATGCATACTTTGGGAGTGTTATCAGCCAGTGGTTAGCTTTCATCCACAGTTGTTATTTTCTTTCCTCCTCCTCCTCCTCCTCCTCCTCCTCCTCCTCCTCCTCCTCCTCTTCCTCCTCCTCCTCCTTCTCCTCCTTATCTACTTCTTCTTCCGCCACTGCAGCTGCCTCTACCTCTGCTCTACTTCTGCTGCTGCCTCTGATTCTGTTTCTGCTTCTGCTCTATTTCTGCTGCTGCTGTTGCTGCTTCTGCTTTGCTTCTTCTGTTTCTTCTGGTGCTGCATTTGCTGCTTCTGCATTCCCTCCTTTTTCAGCTTCTATGAATCAATTCAAGGCAAGTATGCTGTCATAGCCAAAGTAGGTCTGGTAAAATAAGCACAATGTTTTGATTCATAATATTGCCATAGTCAGTTGAGTATGAGTATTTTGAAAGTAAATAAAAATAACTGGAAGGTGACATGAGTGCTAAGGAAGACAGAAGTCATCAACAATCTTACCCAGCTGTGAGCCATAAATGCTAACACAATGATGGATCTGGCAGGACAGGTGAAACAGTGGAACAAACATTCCAAGAATAACATGACTCCTCCACTGATACATCCCATTGCGTAAAGTGGAACCAGTGCCTGGTAATATTAACTTGGCAAAGACCCTGTGGCTGGCTAGGGAATAAGCTCCTAGGGTAGAACCTAATAGTATTATTCTCTTGAATAAGTATAGTACGAAAGTGCCCCCAAAGTCCTTATTTTATATCCATAGATTAGTGTATTTCTCAGCTTCATCATTGTAGTAGATGAGAATTAATAAAGACTGTTCAAGACATCGAAAATAAGAGACTGTGGACTGATCAACTCTAAATCCAAATCACATACTCTTCTCTCTAAGGCTTGTGGATCATTGAAGAAAAGAGTGGATTACAAATATTGTAGGAACCAACTGGCTATGGCAGATGAGGCCATGGATCGTAAAAGAAAACTTACTGCTGTCACTTCCCAAACAAGCATAATTCCCAACTTCAATTTATATATGTATCCCTAAGTCCACAAATAAATGTAGCTCCCATCCCTCATCAAAGGGTCTTCTTTTTCTGTAAGATAGAGACCTTCCCAGACATTAAAAACTGGTCAAAATGCAGAAGTTAACTCACCAAAGGGTTCCTGACCGTAATGAATACATCTACAATACAACACCTGTACTGGAAGGATTATTTCAGAAGAAGGAACAGAAAGATTTTAAAAGCTGGAAGACTACAATGTCTGTTATGAAATAGTGTCTTCTGTATGCCAGGGAATGGCAAACAAAAAAATATTATCAATATGGCTGCCTAAACAAGACCTGAACAATGACAATACATGTTGATATGAAAAGTAAAGCTGTGGTGACAGGCCATCGGTTATATTCTTGAAGGAGATATTTAGACAACAACTTCCTCTTGCTTACACTTAGTTCCTAGTCATAAGATAAGTAGTTTTGTTCTGTTATTCTTCTTCCCTCATAGTGTAATAACTTTTCACAAGATCAAAACAACGAAGCTAATCATTAATCTCTGAAATCTCCAATATTGTGGGCCAATATGAATATTTTCTTTGTGAGGTTGATCTTCTCCAAATGTTATAACAATAGAATCCCTATGGGCACATCTACAGTACATTATTTGGTTGTGTTAGGGGCAGGAGGATTGAACCCAGGGTTTTGAACACAATAAGATATGCCTCTTCCATCACGTATAGACACAGCTTACTTTTTACTTTTATGAAGAGGGTTAGGGGTGAGGATTCAACCCAGGGTTCTGAGCACCTAAACTATGGCTCGTCAACTGAGGACACCTAGCTTATTTTTAGTTCTCTTAATAATTTATATTTTTCGTGTCAATCTACATGTTATAATATACAGGTCAGTTATATGACAATATGAATATTCAATAAAAACAATTTAGCAGATATAAATATGACATACATTGAGTATATTATTATCAACTTTGAAGCTGTACAATTTTAAGAAAGAGTCTGGGACTGAACACAATTTATATTTTTAATTTTTATGACCAAAAACTATTCATTATATAATTGTATATTATTTATATAACTGTATTTTTATATGAACTGTATATAAAATTTCCTACAACTTAACCCAGAAAATATACTTTCTTGTGTTAATACTGCCTGCTGAATTAATCTCTAGAATTTGGAGTTATCCTTTATTCTTGAAAATTAAATATATTTGAGCATCATTTTCAAATAGTCTCCAAGAGCCAAAAATTTTGTTTCTGTCTTTTGAGCAAAAGAATAATTAAAAATATCTCAAACTGCCTTCACAAGGCTTTCTATTTCACTTTATAGGGATAACATTTTTCTCATAAAAATAACTTAGTTACTTTAGAATCCAGGCTGGTGTTTATTTTTTGGGCAAACATCCATGGTTGTTTACCAAGAAGATGTGCATTACAAGTAAGCAGAGCAGGATATATTGGAATAATTCACACATAGGGTACACAAAAATGCTGTTTAAGCAACTCTTAATATTTCCCAAGAGATTTAGCTTTAAAGTTGAAAAATAATCAAAAGATGCTGAGGCTCTAACAGAAGTTTATTAGGGGTAATTTTCTCCTCTGCTTCCTGCAGCTTTAGTACATCCTAACTAATGCTTCATTTGTCTATTATCAGCATCAAACTACGTATAGAGACCACTGAAGCCCAGGCGGAAGGCTCAAAGTCTGTGCCAACTTGGTTGTAATTTCTAAGTTACATTCTCAGGTACACTACCACCTCCTCCTCCTCCTTCTAACCCAACTTCAGGTCTACTTTTATTAACTTAATTTTTAGAAATTAGAGGACTAAAAAAAAAGAATCTGCACAAGTTGTTAACTTGTGAGCATTTAACTCCCTTTCTCTGAAATAGTAACCCTCAGGTTAGAAAATATTTTGGCTAGCTTTTTGTCAATGAGGCAGAGATAGAGTCATTTGGAAGAGAAAACCTCATCTAAGAAAATGCCCTCAACTGACTGGCATTTTCTTGATTTATAATTGATGCAGGAAAGTCTGAGCCTACTGTAGCTGAGCAAGCCAAGGGGATCAATACAGTAAGGAGCACTCCTCCCTCACTTCTGCTTCAGATTCCCGCCCCAAGATTCCTGCCTTTAGTTCCCAACCCAACTTCATTCAATGATAGACTGTGATGTGGAAGTATAACCAAAATATACCCTTTCCACTTCAAGTTGGTTTTGGTCATAGTGGTTTATCATAACAATAGAATTAGTTAAGACAGAGAATCAGGAGTTTTCTAAGCTGAAAATGAATGAAGGCAGCTGTCAAATATCCATGATTGTCAGTTGGTTAAAAATGGCCTCTTTGTTTAATCAGCTAAGAAATTACTAGATACTTTCTGCTCTGAAAGAATCCAAGAACTGACTACACTGAACTGTGGTAGGATAGGACAATGATGATGGAATTTGGAAGGAAAGCGAGGATTTGGGGTGTGGGAGATGAAGGACAAGGGTGAACAGTGTCATGCTTTTTCTGAAACTGGGAGCTTCCTTCCTCCTAGCTTTTTATAGTACTCTGGGAGCTCTGGCCTTGAAGGGTTTGATACTGTTCTGCCTGTGTACCTATTTTCTCATGGTAATCTTCTTAAAAATGACTCATCATCAAACAGACATCTTTGTCCTTTTGGTTCTAGGTTGACCTCAGTTTGACTTGTAGTTACAGTGTCTGTTATTTCCAAATGTAGTAGAGGTGGTGAAGATTTTTTATATATGTTTTGTAGAGAGCACTATTCAATGTCAGAGAAATCTTGTTTCTTTTCCTTTTGTTTTTCTATATTTCTTAGATTTAAGTTGTTCTAATGTCATAACCATTGAGAACTTTATCATAAATACTATCACTTTATTACCTAACAGAATTCTTGATTCAGAGAGCTCTAGTTAAGTTACTGTTGCTATAATAAAGACCATGACCAAAGCAACTAGGCAGAAGAAAGGATCAGGATAAAATATTGACATTTTGTATATAGGAGTATTAATTTAGTTTAATGTATTGAGAAGTGACTTCTATATCAGAAACTATTGGAATATCAGTTTTTAAATATAGTCTAAAGCAGGGATAGACACGTGGCTTTTTGTGAACAATCTTATCTGTACTTGTTTGTTTTGTGTTGTATTGTGAATAGTTTTTAAGTTTCTCAGAGGATTAGAATGTTGTATGGAAAGGGGTAATTATAACAGGAGGCAAAGTAAGGCACACACTGTTTCTGAGACTGTAATATTGGCTGCCAGATGAAAGCCAAGCAGGCTACAGGTGTAGAAAGATACAGGAAATAAAGACCAGAGATTTCAATGTAAAAGGAAGGGAAAGGAAATGGAGTGTCATTTGAACCGTTTTACATTTATTTTAGTTTCTTTATTACCTCTGTGTGTGCATATATGTGCCTGTGTGTGTGTTGTGTCTGTGTGCATGTGCGTGTATGAGGTTAAGTGTGTGTGTATGTGCATGTGTGCATGTGTATGCGTGCATATGTATTCATGTGCATGTGTGTGCACATGTGCATGTGCAAGTGTGTGTATGTGTGTTTATGTGAATGTGTGTGTGTGCACACATGTGTGAGGTCAGAGAACAATTTGTAGTCTTCTGCTTTCCTACTACATAGTTCCTGAAAATGGAACTTGAGTCATTTGGTTTGATGGCAAACACCTTGCTCACTGAGCCATCCACTGGAACAGCAGTGGCAGTTTTTAAGAAGTTAAAACAATAAACAAATAAATTTTAAAAGCAAAATTTTGTTTTATGTTTCAGCATTATTTTGGAAATTTCAGAAGCAGTATGGCCAGAGACAGACAAGATACACACTCTGACTCTGGGAAGATGGAGACCCACACACAGACATGGCAGTCAGGACCTGGGAGATTGGCATAGTTTACCAAGTGCCATGGCCAATGTTTTTTTTTCCATGAATCAAGCAAGCCATTATAGACACATTAGTAAAGTTTAGATCATTCTGGACAGAATTGTGATTTCTAAGTTTAAAACCTACACTTGATGAACACTTCTCATGATTCTATTAAGGTGGCTTAAATACGGTATTATCATGGGGCTGCAATCTCCAACCATAGACAAAAGGGCAGTGTAACCCCAAGGTGTGGGCTGTGTTGTCTGTCCAATACAGACAGCATATACCACAGGTATGCTACAGATGCAGGTTGAGCTAAAGACTAGGACTAATACAGTATAGCTTATAAGGAGTAAAAAGTGCTATTGGCTCCACTGAGATCTTGAATGTCTTTTATACAATTCTTTTGCCATGTGATGAGAAAGCTGATGGATCTTGGTTTATAAGAAGTGGCGCTCAGAAACTATGGAGTAAATTAGAATAATCATCTGCTAAAGTGAAGATGCAGAAAAATTTATAAATCTCTACCCATCTATAAAGGGGAAAACACAATAAAGTTAGGTATCTCCAATGCTATTTTGAGCAGGAATTTACAAACAAAAGACTTTCCTTAATCAAGAATATTAAATGACTTGTATTTCTCATATTTCCTCTTTATTATTTGGAAAATAGAGCACTTTCATTGTTCCGAAGGAAGACTGTGGTGGGAAATTATTAAAATTTCAATTGTGGAGTTTTATTATTCATCCTACTCCCTAAACTACATCTTCACAAATAACATAGCAAAACATAACAAAATAACGTAATGTAACATAACATAACAACACTATTTTAGGAAACTTCTCAAATCTTACTATTGGTTTTCAAATATGTATTTTACAGTTTCTCTGTTCATTACTGTAGTCTTCATAGTCTTTCCTTAGAACACTTAAGAATAAATCCAGCAACACTTTTCAGGTAAATTTGTTTTTCAGAAATACAGAATGCTCTGATGTTGTAGTTAATCAAAATGAAGATGGAACAATAAGATCAAAATGAGTGTATTGATCACATAAAGAATGTATTGGCCAAGAAAAGAATGCATTGAAACACTTTAATGAATCAGAATTGAATAAAATTCAGAACATAAGAACAATATTATGTTGATATTTCTGTACCTGTGACAGAGTGACTCAGAGGAAAACACAATCAATAACTATAAGAAATACAAAGTTATTTTAGAAAAATGAAGAAATACTATTTCAAAATGATCTCTTTTTACAAATGAATCATTTTTGTCATGAAAAGAATAGACTAGTACCCTTCTCCATGTGATAGATTGTTGAATATAGCAAATATACTATCAACAGTTCTGAAAATCCAAGTGCAATTTGCAAAAAGCAGAAGGATCACTAAAATACCCTAACATGTCTAAAGTTTTATAAAGACAGGTGATGGGAGGCTGGAAGTTCAACAGTGTGTAGTACTGCTGCTCACTGCTGTCCTATAGTAAGGGCTTTGGTGGAACACGGTAGAATTGCCTAAAAATTTGCCACCTGATACAATGTGAAGATAGAGATGAAGGAACTGATTATGATCCTTGATTCTCAAAATCTTATGCCAGGAATTTGAAAACACTGAGACACTTCCTTTTCTCCCAAGTGTATGTTACCATTTTTAAATGCATTATTGTTGCTGAATAAAGTACATTATAAATTAATAAAGCAACAATCTACTCTCTCAGGAAGTCAGTATTAATCACTGCTGAAGGAACACCCCAGTGAATGAGTACATACTACTAGGCCCACCTCTTAATCATGAACCACCTCACCACAATGCCATACTGAAGAGTGAACCTTTATACACCCATAGGCCATACTGAAGCAATATTTAAACTAAAGTCGATTCCATGCAGTGTGAGTAGGAACCAAGTTACATGGAAGTACAATGTTCATATGAAACTGAAGATTGAAGGCTTTCTACCACGTGGGTAACAAGTAAAATTATGAAACTATAGCTTACAGACAAATCTGTATACAGAGGTGCTTTTTGATTAGGGCCTGATCAATAAGCTTTCAAACATAGAAAGAAAATTTTGTAGGATGCAATTAAACAGATATTTAGAAGGGAGAATGTCATAGTAAATTTATAATGGGCTTGGGGGACTATGGAAATAAGAATCTAAACTGTCACTTCAAATATGCAAAGGCCTATTTTCTGTATAATATTTTTAATTAAAACTTTGTCAATCATTCAGACAGCAGAACACAGTGACCAAGTGGCCAATGTCCTTACGGATGGGGATGGCATTTACACAAGTGGCCAAGAAATAGGTTTCTGGTGACAGCCAGATCTAGGTACTCAATTTGGCCCTAAGCTACTCAACCCTGTAATGGAAGATGAATTCATTTCTCTAAATTCTCAGTCTCTCTGCTCTAAAATACACAAATTTATGAACAATATCTTCATATGTGCTTCAGAGTAAAATATAACGATTATGGGAAGGTTTAGATCTAGTGTGTTGGCATCTGCCAGCTCCTTAAGTGGACTTCTGTCAGCATCCTTAGATCAGCAGAATGGCCATGCTGACTTTTAGAAATAGTCTTCTTGGGAAGTGTTCCTTATAAGTTACTGAGTGTACAAACCAGTTCAGTTGAAAGAAGTGGGTGGTATTTGATGCAATTGTTCTGTGCCCACAATTACAGTGACGCTCAACTTTAAGGGGACTAAAGAATAAAGCTGTAGCTGGCATTAGGTTTCAGAAAGAGAATCAAAGCAAGAAGCTCAAACTGAAGAGTGCAGAAATTCACCAAGTTCTTTCACTTCTGTTGTTTGATGTTATATTTGAGTCTTCACCTGCAGCAGTACTGGGTTGATGTTTCCAAATAAAAGAACTTGCTGAGCACTCTGGAAGTTAATGGCTGGAGTTTTGAGAGCTCTTCCGTTCTTTCTTCTTAATCAACCAATGTGTAGTAGTAGATGCAAAGACAATGGGGAATTAAATTTTATTTCTCCAGTGTCCACATGTGTAAGCTGAAGTTGTTAAAATTGTGTATCTCTTGGGTAATTTTCACACTATAACTAAAATAATGTGTTCAAATATTATATAGAGAGAGGAAGAGAGAGATGAAAACTTCCATGCTCCTAGTGTGAACTGTGACTGATTATGCTCATGCATAATTAATGCAGACAATAGGTGGTATATATGAAACAGTGAGCATCTTAACTTGGACAAGTGTTTATTTTTATTTCTTTAAGTTTTATTTGTTTTTACACTGCAGTTTCTCTTTCTTCCTCTCCCCCTCAGTTCTTCTCCTCCCATGAATTCTTCTTCCTTTTCTCCTCAGTAAAGGACCAGCCTCAATAGATATCAACTAGCCCTGGGATATCAAGTTGCAGTAACACCTCCTCTTTCATTAGGCAGCCAACAGAGTCAGAGACAGCTCCTGCTTCCATTGTTAGGAGTCCCATAAGAAGATCAAACTACAGAACTATAACATATGACCAAAAGGCCCTGGTTGGCAGTCCAGTCATCGTGAGCCCCTATGAACTCAGGTTAGTTGATTCTGTGGGTTTTCTTCTGGTGTCCTTGACTCCTCTGGCTCCCACAATCCTTTCTCTCATTCTTCTGCTGGATTTCCCAAACTCAGCCTAATGTTTGGTTGTGGATATCTTGATCTGTTTCTGTTAGTTACTGGATAAAAGTTCTTTAATGACAATTGGTCTAAATGCCAACTGTGAGTACATTAGAATATCATTAGGAATCATTTCATTGGCTTTTATTTTTCTTGCCTTTCATGTTTGGTTCTATATTGAGTTTCTGGGTTATCCAGCCTCTGAATCTTCATGCAATGTCTGTGGTTGTCTTCTTCTTATGGCATGGGTCTCAAGCTGGAACAGTCATTGGTTGGCTACTCCCACAATTTCTGCTCTGCATTTAACCCAGCATATCTTGTAGTCAGGATAAATTGTAGATCAAAAGATTTGTGGCTAGATTGGCATCCCAGTTCCTACACTGGAAGTCTTGCCTAGTTATAGAATATGGCCAGTTCAGGCCATGTAGTACCATCACTAGAAATCTTAGGTAGGGTTACCTTCCTTGATTCTTGGGGTTCCAGGATGATGTTCCACATATGACCCCATTCCATTTGTCTCACCCAGTACTCTCTCTATTCTCCAAACACCTGTTCAGTTCTGTTCCCATTGCCATCTCCCCCATGAGTCTCTTCCCTCATCTACCCTTCATGTCTATTCAGTTTTCTCTTCTCAAGGAATTTCAAATATTCCCCACTCGAGCCCTCCTTGTTACTTATTTTCTTTGGATCTATGATTTTGTAGCATGGAAGTCCTTTACTTTACTGCTAATCTACTTATAAGTGAGTACATACCATGTTTGCCTTTCTGGGTCTGGATTGTCACACTCAGGATGTTGTTTTCTATTTGCCTGCGTACCACATTTTTTTATCCATTCTTCAGTTGAGGGACATCTAGGCTTTTTTTCAGTTCCTGGCTATTAAGAATAAAGTTGCTATGAAGATAGTTGAGCAAGGGTCCTTATAAGATGGTGGAACATGCATTGACAACATGCCCAGGAGTGGTATAGCTGGGTCTTAAGATAGATCTATTCCAAATTTTCTGAGAAACTGCCAATTGATTTCCAAAGTGATTGTACAAGTTTACATTCCCATGAGAATGGAGGAGTATTCACCTTCTTGCACATCCTCACCAGCAGGAGCTATCACTTGAGTTTTTAATCTTAGCCACTCTGACAGGTATAAAGTAGAATCTCAAAGTCGTTTGATTTCACTGATGGCTAAGGAAATTGAACATTTCTTTAAGTGCTTCTCAGTCATTATAGATTCCTATGTTGAGAATTCTGTTTCCATCTGTAACCCATTTTTTAGTTAGATTATTTATTTTGTTGAAATCTGGTTTCTTAAGGAATTTTTAATATGTTTTGGATATCAGCACTTAGTCAGATGTGGGGTTGGTGAAAATCTTCTCCCATTCTGTAGGCTTCTGTTTTCTTGGGGTTTATGGGTATGTGCAAACTGTTTATCTCATCTTGATTTAACTTCAATATGTGGTATCAATCAAGAATATCACCTATTTCATTGATTTTTTTTTCAATTTTGTAGAGTACAAGTTTTTGAATATAGACCTAATGATTGATTGGATTTCTTCAGTGTCTAGAAATTAAATTATATAACCTTTTTGTTTCTGATTTTGTTAATTTGGATATTCTTTTTCATTTTTAAAATTAGTTTAACTAAGGGTGTGTCTATTGTTTTTTTTTTCCCCTCAGAGAACTAACTTTTTGTTTGACTTATTCTTTGCTTTTATTTCATTGATTTGAGCCCAAGTTCTATTATTTCCTGCCAGCTAATCCTCTTGGGTGCATTTGCTTCATTATGTTTTGTTTTGGTTTGTTTTTCTAGAGCTTTCAGGTGTTCTGTTAACTTGCTAATATGAGATCTCATTAATTTCTTCACAATGGAACTTAGTGAGATGAACTTTCCTTTAGCACTGCTTTTATTGTGTCCTGTAAGTTTGGGTATGTTATCCATTCATTTTTATTAAATACTAGAAAATCTTAATTTCTTTCTTTATTTCTTCCTTGGCCCAGTGGTGTTCAATTTCCATGAGTATGTAGGCTCTCTGTTGCTTCTATTGTTTTGTAAGTCTAGCTTTAATCCATGGTGGTATGATAACATACAGAGGTTATTTCAATTTTCTTGTATCTCTGAGAATTGCTTTGTTACCAACTATATAGTAAAGTTTAGAGAGGTTCAATGGTGTGCTGGGAAGAAGGTATATTATTTTGTGTTTCAGTAAAATGTTTTACAGATATCTGTTAGGTTCACTTGGTCACAACATCTCTTAGTTTCATTATTTGTCTGTTTCATTTCTGTCTGGATGACCTGTGAACTAGTAAGTGTGGGGTACTGAAGTCTTCTACTATTGATGTGTGGTGTTCAGTATGTGACTTAAGAATTAAGAATGTTTTTTTTAAATTATGTGGGTGCCCTGGCATATAGGATATAGTTTTTCAGAACTAAGGCATCATCATGATGGATTTTTCCTTCAATGAGTTTGAAGTGTCCTTCTCATCTCTTTTGAATAATTTTGGTTGAAAGTATAGATGTTAGGTATTAGAATGCCTATACTAGCTTGCTTCTTTGTTCCAATTACTTAGAAAATAGTTTTCTAGCCCTTTACTCTGAAGTAATGTCTTCATTTAATGTTTCTTGTATAATGCATCCATTCTGTTAATCTGTGCCTTTTTATTGGGGAAGTGAGTCCATTGCTGTTGTGAGATATTAATGAGCAATTATTACTAATTCCTGATATTTTATGTTGTTGGTTGGTGATTGTGTTTGTGTGTTTGTGTGTGGAGGGGATGTAATTTTAGAGTTAGTACTTGCTTTGACCAATGAATCTATTGCTTCTATTATATCTTTAACTCTTGATATCCTTTCACCTGCTGGTAATGCTTGCATATGTAGTTCCTCTTCACTTACCTAGATTTTCCACTTTCAGTACTCCCTCAATTTTTGCTTTCCCTTTTGCTCCTATTTCAGGTCTTGAAAAGTTTCCTACATCTTTTGTTTTGTTTTGTTTTGTTTGTTTGCTTGAGTTTGTTGTTTTTATTTTTCTTGGCTTTCTTGAAATTTTTAAGCGATTTATTGAGTTCTTCCAATTTTTGTTTGTCTTTTTTCTCAATTTCTTATGAGATTTTTAAAATATCTCCTTAAGGATCTCTATCATCTGCATAAAGTCAGTAAGAACTTTTTTCTTGTGCTTTACCTTTATGGGAATATTCAAGTCTTGCTGTCATGGGAATAGCTGAGCTCTGGTGTGGCCATATTGCCCTAGCTGTTGCTGATTGTGTTCTTACACTGGCATTTAGGCATCTGAGTTTGGGATAATTATAGGCATAGGTGGTACATTCTGAGTTTGTCCTTATTGGAGGGATATTTTGTTCTTTGTTTTCTGTTTTCTCTTTGGTGTTCTAGAGTTTGTGAGCTTACTGTCTGCTAGCTTGCTTGATCACTGAACCACGAGGCATTTTTGGAAAGGTTTAGAGCTTGCTTTTGTCATTGCTTGGCCTTTGGTGCAGCACAGGAGCCTTTCTGTTCTTCTCACTGATGTGGCCTGCACCTGAGCAGATGGAGAATGCCAGAATTGGTGGTAGGTGGTGAGGTGAAAGTGGAGTGAGGTAGAATGTGTCTTTTGGAATTAACTCTAGGGAGTGGGGCAGTTCAACTGACAGTGGTTCCTCACATGTCCTTCTAACTGTTTTGGCCTGCACCTCAGAAAAGTATTTTTATATTTTAATTACAAATGTTCTGTTCATGTTCTGCTGAAGCAGAAGTCATCTCCAAATTCCAATGGCTTACAATCATGGCAAAGATCAGTTTGGTCATGAATCTGTAAACCTTGTAGTTTCAAAACATGGTAATTCATAATAAACCCAATTAACTCTTCTATAAACACTTTCATGGGTAATGTTTTCATTTTTTAATCTCATTTTTTATTATTCAACATTTTTATACATAATAAATACAAACATTTTACAGCTACTGTAAAGAAAGTACATCTGCACAGAGACTCCCTCTGAGTCCTGTCCTGTGCATGGTGATGCTGGGTTATTCAGCCTGGAGAGAAGGGTTATTACTTAAAAAAAAAAAAAGGCACATTTTTACATCTTTGTTTTTTAAAATAAAATTAGCAGCTCTTCAAAAAAAATATTTTAAAATATAACAAAAGGATTCAGATAACTCTGAGGTTGTGGGAAACTCAAATCCAAAGGCAATTTGGTTAACCAAATGAAATGCAAAACTGGGAGAAAGGAGCTGCTCTATTATAAGCACTTTAAAGATCAGCTAATTTGAAAATCTTAAAATATCCTTTAATTTTCTGAGAATAAGTGTGATAAACATAAAAATACCTCAAATAGATCAACAGATAAATGAGAAAACCAAAAATCCAAATTCATGGAGAGTATCATTGCTAAAGTGATCGAATGACTAAAAAATCCCTTCACAAAAAAATCCCACGGGGACATGTGACCATTTCAAGTTTTTAGAGATTCTCAAGAGGGATGGAAATTTCAAAGCATCATACAACCTTAAAATCTATGCATTTCTTTTCCTAGCCAAGATAAAAGGATTGGCAAGCATTGCTTTGTTCCTTAAGTCAAGATCTGCAGTCCACAGAGTGCTTGGTTCTTCTAGGCTAAGGCCAAGAGGAGCACCATGGGTCTCTTCCATGACCTGCAGGAGGTGATAGCCTCCTTGGTCTTACCTGGGCAGGTGTGAAGTTCTTCATCCTTTCCACAGAAAGCAGGTTTCCTCCAGAGCCCATAGATTCTTTGCCCCAGACAAAATGTCAGGACAGTGAGACCTGAAACTACTTTCAGAAGGGGAGAGCAGGTCTGCACCAATCACAACACAGATGGCTAGGCCAGTACTCAAGCTTTGGAATAAAATAATATAAGGGCATCCACATTATAGAACCTGAGCAATGTAGGTCTTTGTCCCCAACGCAGCCATACACTTGGATTCAAAGGATACACTGTTCAGAAGGGTATACTCTGTAAAAATACCAAGAGGAAAAATAGCCAAAGAAAAAATGGTCACTTAAGTATACAATCATATCATCTGAAAATAGTAATATTCTGATATCTTCCTTTCCAATTTGTATCCCTTTGATCTCCTTTTTTGTCTAATTTCTCAAGATAAAACTTAAAATTCTATATTGAATAGATAGGGAGAGAGTGGGCAGCCTTCTCTAGTCCCTGATTTTAGTAGGATTGCTTCAAGCATCATTTTATTTAGTTTGATGTTGGCTACTTGTTTGCTGTATGTTGCTTTTACTATGTTTAAGTATGGGCCTTGAATTCCTGTTCTTTCCAAGATTTTTATCATGAAGGGATGTTGAATTTTGTCAAATGCTTTTTCAGCATCTAATGAAAAGATCATGTGATTTTTTCCTTTGAGTTTACGTAGTAGACTGCATTGATGGATTTCTGGGTATTGAACCATCCCTGCATCCCTGATGAATGATCGTTTTGATGTGCTCTAGATTCAGTTTGCAAGAATTTTATTGAGTATTTTTTCATCCATATTCAAAAGGAAAATTGGTCTGAAGTTGTCTTTGTTGGGAATTTGTGAGGTTTTGGTATCAGTGTAACTATGGCTACATGGAATGAATTGGGTGAGTTCCTTCTGTTTCTATTATGTGGAATAGTTTGAAGAGAATTAGTATTAGGTCTTCTTTAAAGGTCTGATAGAATTCTGCACTAAACCCATCTGGTCCTGTGCTTTTTTTGGTTAGGTGACTGTTAATGACTGCTTCTTTTCTTTAGGGGTTATGGGAGTGTTTAGATGGTTTATTTGATTCTGATTTAACTTTGGTATTTGGTATTTCTGGTCTAGAAAATTGTCCATTTCATCCAGATTTTCTAATTTTGTTGAGTATAGGCTTTTGTAGTAAGATCAGATGATTTTTGGATTTCCTCAGTTTCTGTTGTTATATCTCCCTGTTCATTTCAGATTTTGTTATTTTGGATACTATTTCTGTGCCCTCTGGTTAGTATGGGTAAGGGTTTATCTATCTGGTTGATTTTCTTAAAGAACCAGCTCCTGGTTTTGTGGATTCATTGTATAGTTCTTTCTGTTTCTACTTGGTTGATTTCAGCCTTGAGATTGATTATTTCCTGCCATCTACTCACCATTGCTGTATTAGCTTCCTTTTGTTCTAGAGCTTTCAGGGATGCTGTTAAGCTGCTAGTGTATGCTCTCTCTTTTTGGAGGCACTTGGAGCAAAGAGTTTTCCTCTTAACATTGCTTTCATTGTGTCCCATAATTTTGGGTTTGTTGTACTTTCATTTTCATTAAATTCTTAGAAAATTCATTTTCTTTAATTTCTTGCTTTATTTCTTCCTTGACCAAGTTATCACTGAGCTTTGTTCACCTTCCATGTATATGTGAGCTTTCTGTCATTTTTGTTGCTATGGAAGACCAGCCTTAATCAGTAGTGATCTGAGAGGAGGCATGTGATTATTTCAATCTGCTTGTACCTGTTGAGGTTTGTTTTGTGACCGATTTTATGTTCAGTTTTAGAGAAGGTACCATGAGGTGTAGAGAAAAAGGTATATGCTTTTAAATCCATTTGGTCCATAACTTCTGTTAGTATCACTGTGTCTTTGTTTAGTTTGTGTTTCCAAGATCTGTCCATTGATGAGAGTGGGGAGTTGAAGTCTCCCACTTTTATTCTGTGAGGTGCAATGTGTGCATTGGGTTTTAGTAAAGTTTCTTTTATGAATGTGGGTACCTTTGCATTAGGAGCATAGATGTTCAGAATTGATAGTTCTTCTTGGTAGATTTTTCCTTTGATCAGTATGAATTGTCCTTTCTTAACTTTTTGATGACTTTTGGTGGAAAGTCAACTTTGTCTGATATTAGAATGTCTACTCCAGCTTGTTTCTTGGGACCATTTGCTTGAAAAATTGTTTTCCAGCCCTTTTACTCTGAGTTAGTGTTTGCCTTTGACACTTAGGTACATTTCCTGTATGCAGCATAATGCTGGGTCCTATTTATGTATCCAGTCTATTAGTCTGTGTCTTCTTATTGGGGATTTGAGTCCATTGATGTTAAGAGAAACTCAGATGACTGAGAAGCACCTAAAGGAATGTTCAACATCCTTAGTCATCAGGGAAATACAAATCAAAAGAACCCTGAGATTCTACTTCACACCAGTCAGAATGGTTAAGATCAAAAACTCAGGAGACAGCAGATGTTGGCGAGGATGTGGAGAAAGAGGAACACTCCTCCATTGCTGGTGGGAATGCAAGCTGATACAACCTCTCTGGAAATCAGTTTAGGGGACCCTCAGAAAAATGAGCATAATACTACCTGAGGACCCAGCTATATCACTCATGGGCATATACACCGAAGATGCTCCAACATGTAATAAAGACACATGTTCCATTATGTTCATAGCCACCATGTTTTTTAATAGCCAGAAACTGGAAACAACCCAGATGTCTCTCAACAGAGGAATGGATATAGAAAATGTGGTACATTTACACAATGGAATACTACTCAGCTATTAAAAACAATGACTTCATGAAATTCACAGGCAAATGGATGGAACTTGAAGATATCATCCTGAGCAAGGTAACACAGTCACAAAAGAATGAACATGGTATGTACTCACTGATAAGTGGTCATTCGCCCAAACGTTTGAAATACTCAAGAGTCACTTCGCAGCAACCATTGGGCTGAGTGTGAGGTCCTAGATGGAGGACTTGGAGAAGGCACTGAAGGAGCTTAGAAAGTTTTCAGTCCTAGGGTGGGAGCAACAGTGGCAACTGGCCTGACCCCTCGATACCCCTGGAGACTGGATCAACTACCAAAGAATACACATGGAGGAACCCATGGTGCTGGCCACATATGCAGGAGAAGATGGTCTTGTTAGACATCAAGGGGAGCAGAGGCCCTTGGGTCTGAGGGTGTTAGATCCCCCAGTATAGGAGAATGCCAAGAAGAGAAGATGAGAGTGGGTGGGTGGGGGAATACCCCCATAGTGGCAGGGGAAGGAGGAGGAAATGGGAAGGTTCCAAAGGGGAGATCTGGAAAGGGGGAATCATTTGAAATGTAAATAAAGTATAAAAAAATTAAAAAAAGAGAGAGATTAAGGAATAGTGGTTGCTGCTTCCTGTTATTTTCAATGTTATTTTTATGTTTGTGTGGCTATCTTCTTTTGGGTTTGTTAAAAGAAGATTACTTTGATCCTTTTTCTAGGGTATACTTTCCCTCCTTGTATTGGTATACTTTGTAGGGCTGGGTTTGTGGAATGATATTGTATAAATTTGGTTTTGTCATGGAATATCATGGTTTCACCATCTATGGTAATTGAGAGTTTTGCTGTATATAGCATTCTGGGCTGGTACTTGTGTTCTCTTAGTGTCTGTATGAGATCTGTCCAGGATCTTCAAGCTTTCATAGTCTCTGGTGAGAAGTCTTGTGTAATTCTGATAGGTCTGCCTTTATATGTTAGTTGACCTTTTTCCCTTACTGTTTTTAATATTTTTCCTTGCTTTTTGCTTTTGGTGCTTTGATTAATATGTGACAGGAAGAATTTCTTTTCTGGTCCAATCTATTTGGAGTTCTGTAGGCTTCTTGAATGTTTATTTTCATCTCTTTCTTTAGGTTAGGGAAGTTTTCTTCTATAATTTTGTTGAAGATATTTACTGGCCCTTTAAGTTGGGAATCTTCACTCTCTTCTAGACCTGTTATCCTTAGCTTTGGTCTTCTCGTTGTGTCCTGGATTTCCTGCATGTTTTGGGTTAGGAGCTTTCTTGTGCCCCTGAGATTCTCTATTCTATCTCTTGTATTCTGTTGGTGATGCTTGCATCTATGATTCCTGATATCTTTCCTCAGTTTTCTATCTCCTGGGTTGTCCCCCTTTGTGGTTTCTTTTTTGTTTCTATTTCCATTTTTAGATCCTGGATGGTTTTGTTTATTTCCTTCACCTGTTTGATTCTGTTTTCCTGTAATTCTTTAAGGGATTTTTGAGTTTCCTCTTTAAGGGCTTCTACTTGTTAACCTGTATTCTCTTGTACTTCTTTAAGGGAGTTATTTATTTCCTTCTTAAAGTCTTCTATCATCGTCATGAAATGTGATTTTAAATCTGAGTCTTTCTTTTCTGGTGTTTGGGGGTATCCAGGACTCACTGTTGTGGAAGAACTGATTTCTAATGATGCCAAGTAACCTTGGTTTCTGTTAGTTATATTCTTGCCCTTGCATTTCACCATCTGGCTATCTCTGGTATTAGATGGTCTTCCTCACTCTGACTGTGGCTTGTCCTTCCTGTAAGCCTCTGTGTCAGTACTCCTTGGAAACCAGCTCTCTCTGAGAAGAATTTGCATTTAGCAAGCTGGAGTACAGGGTCAGCTCTGGGGTGCAAACAGGAATCGGAAGGATCCTGTTCCCAGCTGTTCCTTGGTTCCTGTGTCCTGATGGCTCTGTGATGGTCCCTCTTGGGCCAGGAATTTGAACAGAAGTGGTGGTCTTTCCTGTGCTTGAAGGTTTGTCACACTCCTGGGAGACTAGCTCTCTCTTGGCATTATTTGGGAATGGAGCCCTGTGGTATGGCATTAGCTCACCAGCTGCTAATGGAAACTGGAAGGCTACTTCTTGGTCATGGGTAGTGTTTTAATGTGTTATGTGGAAGTGGACAATTCAATTCATAGTACCCTATTTATAAGCCAATCTTTTAAATAAATTTATTATTGAGCCTTGGGTGTGTTCTACATGACAAGTCATTCCCATAGAGCTCAAAAGACACTTGTGTAGAATTGGGTCCAGGGTTGGAACTCCTATTGCCCATCATGCACACATTTACTTTCTAGCTGTCCTGGAAACCTCACTCTGTCCAATCTTCCTTTTTTGTTGAAAAACAGTCTCACACAATATATTTTGATCATGGTTTCCTCTTCTATTTTAGCACTAGATTTAGTTGTCTCTTGACAAAGAGCAAAAGGTGGAGTGAAGATAAAGATTTTCTCTTTCTAAAAATGACATTTATAGGCTAATGTTAAAACAAACAAACAACCTGGCAGTGGTGATGCACTTGGGAGGCAGAGGCAGGCGGATTTCTGAGTTCGAGGCCAGCCTGGTCTATAGATTGAATTCCAGGACAGCCAGGGCTACACAGAGAAACTCTGTCTCAAAAAAACAAAAATAAATAAATAAATAAATAATACAAACAAACAAATAAAAAAGAATTGCAAAGCAGTGAGGTTCTGGAGTATTTGTAAGCATATGCTCAAAAGCCATCTTAATCTGGGCAATCTCAGTTGTATAATGTCTGGCCAGCATGGAGATAACTCATGTTCTAAGGCAATATTCATGTGGGATTTAGAAGGAAGTTAGTGTAGTTAAATAATCAACCCACTCCTCTACTTGAAAGTTCATGAATACCCAATCTTCTTTACTAAGGCACAAATTATCAGTAAACTTTTATATCTGTCTTCTTCAAAGCAATGTAAGTATACATACCTCAACAACAAAGAATAATTATTTAACTTCTCTACTTCTCTAAAACCCTGAAAGTCTTGTTTATTAAGCTACTTCATTATAAGATTTCATAATTGCTGGAATCCAATTAACTGTTCATTCTCTGTGAAGATCATTTTAAGCAATAAGTAAATGTGCATCTTAGAGAACTGATGGGTTTTGCAATGATATTTCTCTAGATAAAATAAACAGTCAGATAATCCTATAAAGTTATTTGACTTAGCCTACATAATTTCAGAAACCAGTAATTATCTAGTCAATTGCATGACTTTTCAGAATAGTTAAGGAGTATCATCTCTGCTGCCCATAGAAATCTCACATTTCATGCTAGCATCCTGATAGTAACCTACTGTAAACTGTAAAAGGCACAATGAAAGTTTCACTCACCTTGAATTGGTATATCAGGTGAAGTTCCCAGTATACAAAGAGAAGCAAATGTGCACATTTCTTATAAGGAGGATGGATTAAAATTTACAGCTTATTGACAGAAGTAAAGACAAAATCCAGGTTATGAAATAAGGTCTCATAGGTATGCCAGAATAAAGCAATCTGTAGAATTGGAGAACACATAAAAATGAGCATGAAGAAGAAGTAAGGAAAGGAGGACAGAGGAGCACAGGTGTGTGCAGGGGGAGAAAAGAAAGTAAAAGAAGAGAAAAACAGGAAAAAGGAGGAAGTGAAGGGAGAAAGGTATGTGTGTAGAAATTTTACTTAAATATACTAAAGAAAAATTAGAGCTGAATTAAGAAATCCATAAAATCTTCAGGTAAGAAATGAAAATATGGCAAAATGGAATTCCTACTTAAAAATAAATGGGAAAATATTTTTTAAAATTATGAGGAAACCTAGCATAAATCTAATTCCAGTTCCAAACGCTATAATGAAAATACAAAATAGGAAATGGACTTCAGCTTCAGAAAATCAGGTAATATATGGATGAGTCTATGTCATTGGGGTAAATATTCAGCACACTAGTTAGTTTTCTTCTGGGTTAACTTCTGAACAGTTTCTTCTGAACAGACAGACACAGACATACACTGAATAGCATCACAATCTACATTTCTTGAGGATAAATTATTATCCAGCTTACCAGGCATGATAGTTAATTTGTGCATAAACTGGATAGGGCTAAAAGATTCTAGAAGGAAGAAAATATTTCTGGGTGTCTCTGACAGGCAGTTCCAGAAAATATTAGAATTTTCAGACCATGAAGAAGATTCATCCTCACTGGTCAGCAGTCATCATTCTATTTTTTAAGAAACTGAAAACAATAATAGTGACAAAAATGGGCACACATATTCTATCATCTATCTAACATCTATCATCTATCTATCTATCTCTGAATCATCTATCATCTATATATCTATATCTATAATAGATATATATATTTCCCTCCCAACTCATCTATTCTTTCCTTTCTCCCCTCCCAGTCTTTCTAACCAAAAGTATTCTTCCTGTCCTCAAATATCCATGAGGTACTGCAATATATCCCAGGCCCAAAACATTTTTACACTGACAGTGACATTCCATTGGCAACCCTGTTTTGCTTTATTTTCTGTTCTGCAGCCTATACGTGATATATGTTACTATCCTTTTGCATCCATAACAATATGAGCCAAGTTCTATAATAAATATCCTCAACATAAAGCTAGACAAATGCTACTGGTTTTATTTCTCTGAATACTACTAATATGCTTCATTATTAATAATAAAAGAGTTGGGAATGATAATAGCATATTTTGACTTTGAAAACAGAAGTAGAAAAGGTAAAAATTAATTATGTAAAGTAGCCTCTGTACAAATAATTAAAATTTTGACCTTAAAGATGCAAGGGGGTATTTATATTTCAGGTTCCTTTTCTTTTGTTTTTGTTTTTTGTTTGTTTGTTTGTTTTTTCCTTTTTAGTGTCTTTTATTTTATTTTATTTTTTTTTTTTTTTGAGACCAGGTTTCTCTATGTAGCTCTGGCTGTCCTGGAACTCACTGTGTACACCAGGCAAACTCAAAGATACACCTGCTTCTGCCTCCTGTGTCTGGAATTAAAGGTATCCACTGCCATACTGGGCTTCTTTTCTATTTTACTTTTATATTTTACTTTTATATTTTACTTATTTTTTCTCCATGAACTTATTTATTTGTTCACTTTACATAACGATCTCAACAGCCCCTCTTCCCCCAGCCACCCCATTCTCGTGAGAAAAGGGGGAAACCTTGCCTGGGTACCAACCCACCTGGCACATCAAGTCACAGCAGGACCAGGCAAATACTCTCCTACTGAGTCCAGATAAGGCAGTCCAGTTAGGGGAACATGTGTGTGTGTGTGTGTGTGTGTGTGTGTGTGTGTGTGTGTGTGCTCACATGAGTGAATCATGCATATGTACAGGTATCTTTTGAGACTGGATGGGGGTGTGAAATGGCCTGGAGTTCAAGTTATGCAAAGCTGTAAACACTCATCATGGGTGCTTGGAATAGAAGGCCTTTTGGAAGACCAAGTGCTCCAAAATTCTTATCCACTGTGCCAGCATAAAAGGTTTTTTTCTAAAAAAAAAAAAAAATTCGCTGAATTCTTTGATTATTCAAAACACAAAGTTTAAATAATTAAGCAAGTTTATGCTTTTGTTCCTGTGAGTGCTGCTTATCCTGAATCATCTTAGAAACAGTTTTGCTCAGGCAGTTAATTGTTCTGCCCATGCTGTGTCTGCTTTGCCACTTTTGGGAGCAGCAATGACCTGTTCCCCACATTTTATGAGGTGGATATACACATGCCAATAGGAAACATGATTTAAGATACTATCATTTCTAGTGTCAGTATCGTGAAATTGATTACTATTCCATGACCATTCTAATAAAGATTTGGTCAGTTTATGACATAAAGATGAATGTGAAAAGAATAAAGTATATTTAAAACATTGAAATCCTCAAATTTAAAACAGCAATTCAGAGCAGAAGAGATGGGTCAGCCATGAAGAGCACTGCCTGCTCTTTCAGAGGTCCTGAGTTCAATTGCCACCAACCACATGGTAGCTCAGAATTCTCTGTAATGTGATCCAATGCTGTCTTCTGATAGGTGTGAAAAATGTAGTAGTGTATTCATATGCATAAAATAAACAAATCTTTAAAAGAAATAACCATTGAATCAATACATCATTTGATGTTATTAATTGCCCTTATATGATTAATTAATAGTTACAGTAATTAGAACTGATAACTTGAAAAACATATGTTAAATTTGCAAATAAATTCTTTCCCCATGCACTTTATATATGACTGAACATGTTATGTCTATATATACTGATCACAGAATCTTTTCAAGCATTGTATTACATTTGTATTATAGCAAAATAGTTATGTTCCTCTCATTTTTATAGTACGTTATCTAATCATTAAGTTTAAATATTTCTTTTAATTAAGTAATGCACGTGAATATACATTAAGAAAGCTTTAATAATTTAAAAATCAATAAAATTTTATTGAAGAAAACAAAGCTATTATATTATAATCAAGACCTACTACTGTAGCTTTTCAAATGTCTTTTTTCTTAAAATTAATAGTTTATTTACATTTCAAATGTTTTCCCCTTTTCAGGTCTCCCCTTTGGAAACCCCGTATTGCCTCCCCCTTCCTCCTGCCTCTATGAGGATATTCCCCAACCTACTCACCCACTCCTCTCTTCCCTCCCTGGCATTCCCCTGTACTGGGGCATCTAAAGCTCTCAGACCCAAGGGCCTGACTGATAGTGAACAAGGCCCTCCTTAGCCACATATGTGGTCAGCAACATGGGCCCCTCCATATGCATTCTTTGGTTGGTTGTCCAGTCTCTGGGAGCACCGGGGAGGCTGAAAAGTTGACACCATTGCTCCCTTCCCATGAAGCTGCAAACTCCCTTAGTTCCTTCAGTCCCTTCTCCAACTCCTCCATCTGAGACCCCATACTCAGTCCAATGGTTGCTGTGAATTGAATCGTGGGCATTCAGAACTTTTGGGCTAATATCTGCTTATCAGTGAGTACTTACAGTGTTTGTTCTTTTGTGACTGAGTTACCTCACTCAGGATGAAGTCTTTGTTTTTTTAATAGCTGAGTAATATTCCATTGTGTAAATGTACCACATTTTCTGTATCCATTCCTCTGTTGAGGGACATCTGATTTGTTTCCAGTTTCTGGCTATTATAAATATGGCTGCTTTGAACATAGTGGAGCATGTGACTTTCTTACATATTGGAGCATATTCTGGGTACATACCCAGGAGTGGAATAGCTGAGTCCTCAGGTAGTATTATGTTCATTTTTCTGAGGGTCCCCAAAACTGATTTCCAGAGAGGTTTTATCAGCTTGTAATCCCACCAGCAATGGAGGAGTGTTCCTCTTTCTCCACATCCTTACCAACATCTGCAGTCACCTGAGTTTTTGATCTTAGCCATTCTGACTGGTGTAAGGTGGAATCTCAGAGCTGTTTTGATATGCATTTCCCTGATGACTAAGGATGTTGAACATTTCTTTAGGTGCTTCTTGGCCATTTGAGTTTCCTCAGTTGAGAGTTCTCTGTTTAGATCTGTTCCTCATTTTTGATAGGGGTATTTGGTTTTCTGGAGTCTCATATACACAAAGAACTTCTTGAGTTCTTTGTATATATTGGATATTAGCCCTCTGTCAGATGTAGGATTGGTAAAGAACTTTTCCCAATCTATTGGTTGCTGATCTGTCCTATTGACAATGTCCTTTGTCTTACAGAAGCATTGCAATTTTATGTGGTCCCATTTGTTGATTCTTGATATTAGAGCATAAGCCATTGGTGTAATGTTCAGAAACTTTCCCCCATGTCCATGTATTTGAGACTTTTCCCCACTTTCTCTTCTATTAGATTCAGTATATCTGGTTTTTAGGTGGAGGTCCTTGATCCTCCTTAACTTGAGCATTGTACAGGGAGATAGGAATAGATAAATTTGCATTCTTCTACATGTTGAGCACCAGTTGAGCCAGCACCATTTGTTGAAAATGCTGTCATGTTTCCACTGGATGGTTTTAGCTCCTTTGTCAAAGATCAAGTGACTGTAGGTATGTAGGTTCATTTCTGTGTCTTCAATTCTATTCCATTGATCTACCTGCCTGTCAATGCACTAATACCATGCAATTTTTATCACTAATGCTCTGTAGTACAGCTTGAGATCAGGGAGGCTGATTCCCCCAGAAGTTCTTTTATCACTGAGAATAGCTTTTGCGATCCTGGGTTTTTGTCATTCCAAATGAATTTGAGAATTGCTCTTTCTAAGTCTATGAAGAATTGAGTTGGAATTTTGATTGGGATTGCATTGAACCTGTAGGTTGCTTTCAACAAGATAGCCATTTATACTATATTAATCCTGCCCACTCATGAGCATGGGTAGTCTTTCCATCTTCTGAGGTCTTCTTTGATTTCTTTCTTCAAAGATTTGAAGTTCTTGTCACACAGATCTTTCAATTGTTTATTTAGAATCACACCAAGATACTTTATATTGTTTATGACAGCTGTGAAAGGTGTAATTTCCCTAATTTCTTTCTCAGCCTGTTAATCCTTCAGGTTAAGGAAGACTACTGATTTGTTTGAATCAATTTTATATCTGGCCACTTTGCTGAAGTTGTTTATCAGCTGTAGCAGTTCTCTGGTAGAGTTTTTGGGTCACTTAAGTATATGATCATATTATCTGCAAATAGTGATATTTTGATTTCTGCCTTTCCAACTTGTATCCCGTTGACCTCCTTTTGTTGTCTAATTGCTCTAGCTAGAAGTTCAAGTTCTATATTGAATAGATAGGGAGAGAGTGGACAGCCTTGTCTAGTCCCTGATTTTAGTGGGAATGTTCAAGTTTCTCTCCATTTAGTTTGATGTTTGCTACGGGCCTTGAATTTCTGCTCTTTCCAAGACTTTTATCATGAAGGGATGTTGAATATTGTCAAATACCTTTCAGCATCTAACGAAATGACCATGTGGTTTTTTCTTTGAGTTTGTTTACATGGTGGATTACACTGATGAATTTCCAGTCATCCCTGCATCCCTGGGATGAAGCCTACTTGATCATGATTAATGACCATTTTGATGTGTTCTTGGATTCTGTTTGTGAGAATTTTATTGAATATTTTTGCATCGGTACTTAAAAGGGAAATTGGTCTGAAGTTTTCTTTTTTTGTTCGGTCTATGTGAGGTTTTGGTACCAGTGAAACTGTGGCCTCCTAGATTGAATTAGGTTGTGTTCCTTCCATTTCTATTTTGTGGAATAGTTTGAAGAGTATTGGTATTAGGTCTTCTTTGAAGGTCTAGTAGAATTCTGCACTAAACCCATCTGGTCCTGGACTTTTTTTGGTTGGGAGACTTTTAATGACTGCTTCTATTTCTTTAGGTGTTATGGGATTGTTTAGATGATTTATCTGATTCTGACCTAACTTTGGTAATTTGTGGGACAGTGGTCTGTGACAGGCAGTCTGGCACCCAGTGGACCACAGACTTAAATTGTGGACAACCCAGTTGGGAAACCCGCAAAGGATGGGAAAGCATTTTGCCATGCTCCTAAGAGGATTTTGGCTCCTGTCAAGTACAACCACCTCCCCCAGCCTCCTGTAGAGAGGTCTGTCATGTGAGGTCTGTCACTTACACCCCTCCTCAGGTAAAGGCATGGCCATGCCCCAAGTATAGGTGTGGCCATGCAGCCCCAAGCCATCTCCAGGGTAATGAGTCGCCTAGAGACTTAGCCCTGCCCCTGCCCAGTTACTATTTCTGCCTCACCTCTCCCAGAGGTGCTGGAGTATGATTTTATCCACACCACTCATCAAGATGTCAATAAACATCTTACAATTATGGACTGGCTCTATTCATCTGGACCCATCATGGGAAGAAAGGGATCCAGCCTTCAATTAAGGAGCTACATCTAATCTCTCACTGAAGGCATTCTGCGTCTCAGCACTCCTAGACAGTACCCATTCACCAAAGCCAAAGTAGCAAGCCCAGTGCTCAAGCTGTGACCCAGTCCTGGCGGGAACCCCAGCTTTGCTCCAGTTAGCCCATCTGTGGCACCTGAGTACTCCAGGCTAGAGAACCCACAGACACAGCTGCTGCACGTTCCACAGGAATGGCCACCTCCCCCAAACACCGGTGGTGTCCTGGCGACTTCCCACAGCCCCCACATGCCCTTTGGACTGTGTGGGAAGACATGTAGCCACTTCCCATGTGGCCCACATTCCTCCCAGAGCCTCAGCACCCGGGACAGACACACACCGTGCCAGATTGGTCCCTTTGTAATTGGTATCTAGAAAATTCTCCATTTCATCCAGATTTTCCAATTTTGTTGAGTATAGTAGTATACTTTTGTAGTAGGATCTGACGATTTTTTGAATTTCCTCAGATTCTGTTGTTATATCTCCCTTTTCATTTCTGATTTTGTTAATTAAATACTTGTCTCTGTGCCCTCTGGTTAGTCTGGCTAAGGGTTTATCTATCTTGTTGATTTTCTCAAAGAACCAGCTCCTGGTTTTGTTGATTCTTTGTATAGTTCTTTTAGTTTCTACTTGGTTGATTTCAGCCCTGAGTTTGATTATTTCCTGCCTTCTACTCCTCTTGGGTGTATTAGTTTCTTTTTGTTCTACAGCTTTCAGGTGTACTGTTAAGCTGCTAGTGTATACTCTCTCCAGTTTCTTTTTGGAGGCACTCAGAGCAAGGAGTTTCCCTCTTAACACTGCTTTCATTGTGTCCCATAATTTTGGGTATGATATAGTTTCATTTTCATTAAATTCTAGGAAGTCTATAATTGCGTTCTTTATTTCTTCCTTGACCATGTTATCATTGAGTAGAGCATTGTTCAGCTTTCATGTGTATGTGGGCTTTCTGTTGTTGTTGTTTCCATTGAAGATCAGCCTTAATCTTTAGTGATCTGATAGGAGGCATGGGATTATTTCAATCATCTTATATCTGTTGAGATTATTTTGTGACCATTTATAAGGTCAATTTTGGAGAAGGTACCATGAGATGCTGAGAAGAAGGTATATTCTTTTGATTTAGGATGAAATGTGCTATAGATACCTGCTAAATCCATTTAGTCCATAACTTCTGTTAGTTTCACTGTGTCTCTGTTAGTGTTTCCAAGATCTGTCCATTGATGAGTGTGGGGTGTTGAAGTCTCCCACTATTATTGTGTGAGGTGCAATGTGTGCCTTGAGATTTATTAAAGTTTCTTTTATGAATGTAGGAGCCCTTGCATTTGGAGCATAGATGTTCATAATTGAGAATTCTTCTTGGTAGATTTTACCTTTGATGAGGATAAAGTTTCCTTCCTTATATTTTTTTGATGACTTCTGGTTGAAAGTTTATTTTATTTGATATTAGAATGGCTACTTCTGCATGTTTCTTGTGACTATTTGCCTGGAAAGTTGTTTTCCAGCCCTTTACTTTGAGGTAGAGTTTGTCTTTAACCCTGAGGTGCATTTCCTGTATTCAGCAAATTGCTAAGTCCTGTTTATGTTTCCAGTGTGTTAGTTAATGTCTTTTTATTGGGGAATTAAATCCATTAATGTTAAGAGACATTTAAGAAAAGTGATTGTTGCTTCCTGTTATTTTCTATGTTATTTTTATGTTTGTGTGGCTATCTTCTTTTGGGTTTATTGAAAGATTACTTTCTTGCTTTTTCTAGTATGTAGTTTCCCTCCTTGTGTTGGCATTTTCCATCTATTATCTTTTGTTGGGCTGGGTTTGTGGAATGATATTGTGTAAATTTGGTTTTGCCATGGAATATATTGGTTTCACCATCTATGGTAATTGAGAATTTTGCTGGATATAGCATCCTGGGCTGGTACTTGTGTTCTCTTAGTGTCTGTATGAGATCTGTCCAGGATCTTCAAGCTTTCATAGTCTCTGGTGAAAAGTCTGGTGTAATTCTTTTAGGTCTGCCTTTATATGTTACTTGACATTTTTCCCTTACTGCTTTTAATACTCTTTCCTTGTTTTGTGCATTTAGTGTTTTGATTATTATGTGACTGGAGGATTTGTTTTCTGGTCCAAATCTGTTTGGAGTTCTATAGACTTTTTGCATGTTTATGTTCATCTCTTTCTTTAGGTTAGGGAAATTTTCTTCTATAATTTTGTTGAAGATATTTACTGGCCCTTTAACTTGGGAATCTTCACTCTCTTCTAGACCTATTATCTTTAGATTTGGTTCTCATTGTGTCCTGAATTTCCTGGATATTTTGGGTTAGGAGCTTTTTGCATTTTGAGTATACTTTGACTGTTTTGTCAATGTTTTCTATGGTATCTCTGCACCTGATATTCTCTTTTCTATCACTTGTATTCTTTTGGTGATGCTTGTATCTATGACTCCTGATCTCTTTCCTAGGGTTTCTATCTCCAGGTTTGTCTCCATTTGTAATTTCTTTATTGTTTCTATTTCCATTTTTAGATCCTGGATGGTTTTGTTCATTTCCTTTGCCTGTTTGATTGTGTTTACATGTATTTCCTCTTTAAGGGCTTCTAGTTATTTACCTGTGTTCTCTTGTATTTCTTTGAGGGATTTTTTTATTTCTTTCCTAAATCTTCTATCCTCATCATGCGAACTGATTTTAAATCTGAGTCTTCCTATTCTGATGTGTTGGGGTATCCATGGCTTGCTGTGATTGGAAAACTGGGGTCTGATGGTGACAAGTTTCCATAGTTTCTTTTCTTTATATTCTTGCTCTTGCCTTTCACCACCTGGTTATATAAGATGTTAGCAGGTCTTGCTCTCTCTGACTGTGGCTTGTCCTTCCTGCAGGCCTTTTCATCAGTACTCCTTGGAGACCAACTCCCTCTGAAAGGAATTTGGGTTTGGAGAGGTCTGGTACAGGGTCAGCTCTGGGGCGTATACAGAAACCAGAAGGATCCTGTCCCCAGCTGTTTCTTGGTTCCTGTGTCCTGATGATTCTGCTAGGGTCCCTTTTGATTGAGGAATTTGAACAGAAGTGGTGGTCTTCTTGTGCTCAAAGGTATGTTGGCACTCCTGGGAGACCATTTCTCTCCTGGCACTGAGTTTGGAGCCCTGTATCAAGAGATCAGCTCCCCGGCCTCAGAAGGAAACCAGAAGTCCACTCCTCAGTCCCTGTGTCCTGAGGGTACTTGGTGGGTCTCTCTGAGCAGAGGTGCTGGTCTTACTCCTAATCATAGGCTTGTCCACACTCCTGATAGGGTAGCTATTTCCCTGAGCTATTTGGGTATGGAGCTGCATGGCAAAGACCGCAGATGTAAACTGAAAGGCTCCTGTCCCAGGTTGTTCTTCTCTCCCAGTGTTCTGCAGATTCCAGGTTTGTCCTGCTGAGCAGTGGCTCCCTCTTACCTGCACTCACAGGCTTGTCCACACTCCCTGGATGCTAGAATTCTCCATGTGCTCTTTGGTTATAGAGCTCTGTGGCACAGACTGGGGTCCCTGGCGGCAGAAGAAGATCAGAAGGCTGCTGTTCCAGTCTGCTTGGATGTCCCTGTGTCCTGGAGGTTCCAGGCAGGTTCCTCTGAGCAGAGGTGCTGACCTTACCCCCTGATCACAGGCTTGTCCACCCTTCTGGGAAGGTAGCTCTTTCCCTGCATTATTTGGGTATGGAGCAGCATGGCACAGACCACAGGCGTAAACCAGCTTTTCAAATGTCTTAAGTTTCAATTTTGTAAGGTATTTGTATGTTTAAATAATATTTTTCCCTAAGTGTTTTAATATGAATAATAATTAACTTTCTATAAACCCAATATATAACTCAAATAATTATTTTTCTTAATAATTTTGCCAAATGTATAATAATTTCAAAAGACTATGCATTACTTCATGGTGCATTTCTCTTTGCCACATGATCCCGGTCCATTCTGTCTAATTGAAAGTCTGCTATTAGGAGGTGTGGCCTTGTTGTAGTAGATGTAGCCTTGTTAGAGATAGAATATCACAGTGGGAGTGGACTTTGAGGTCCTATTCTTAAGCTCCACCCAGGGTGAAAGAGACCCTACTGTGGATGATAGTCTTCTCCTGGATGCCTTCAGATCAAGATGTAGAACGCTTGGCTCCCACAGCAGCATGACTGGCTGCAGTATGTCATGCTACAGGACATGATGTTAATGTACTGAACCTTTGAAACTGTAAGCAAGCTCTCATTAAATGTGTGCTTTATAAGTGTTGCCATGAACACAGTGTCTTATTACATCAGTGTCACCTTAACTAAGACAGCTGTCTTTTTTTTTGCCCTCTTCTCCCCTTCTTCTTCTCTCTCATGGTCTCTATCTGCAAGTCCTCCACCCCCACCCCAGCTCAGTAACCAAAACCTTGACTACCTCTATACCAACCCCAGTAAATGACTGTAGAGACTTTACTTTATAATGTCCAGTTCATCTGTATTTGACAACTTTGGATAAAGAACTCTATTATTTATCCTGTCTTGATGAGTTAAAACGTTCTGTACCTAAATAATTTTTTATAATAATTTATTTTAATAAACTACAAATATCTTCTTAAATATAAAACTATCTTTGTAATGCCTAGACAACTTAAGCTTAATTGGGACGCTATAACTATCTTGTCTTCAACCCCATCAAAGACCTGAGAAGGTATTAATATTACTTGAATATGTAGGAAGTATAGTCAAGCAGCTTCCAAAGCTATAGAAATGATAGAGAAAGTTGGTTGCCTAAACAGTCCCCCAAAATTTCTCTAAAACATTGGAGCATCTATCTTCCATTTTCTGGCCCAGAATACTTAATGTCTATAGCTAGTTAATATCTCCTAGAAAGTTTTGAAAATCACTAAGATTACTCTTTCCTGACTTATACATTTTATGATTGAATTTCCTACATATTTATCTTATATCCTACACAATTAATAGAGTCTCCTCTTTGTATTTTTAGTAGCAATTTGTAATCCCTAATGAGGCAAAATTCTCTTTGCTTTATTAAACATTTCAATCTAAAGTATCTCCATTTTAATCAGTCAGCAGAATACCATCCATATAATGGTAAATTATGGATTGAGAACATTGCTTCTGAATTATTTTCAATGCCAGGCATATAAAATATTGGCATAAGGTAAAACTACTCAACATTCTTTGTGGCAGGACCCTCTAGTGATATCTTTTGGCTGGCATAGAGTTGTTATATGTAGGCTTTGTGAAGATAAATTTTTCTCTATCTTGTTCTTGTTAAGTAATTGTGAAAAAGCAATCTTTTAACTCAATTACTATGATAGGCTATTCCTTAAATATTCCATAAGGAATATGATAGGCCATTCCTTAGGTAACAGGAAGGAAAATGGTTGTAAACAACGATTGGCACAATAACTTTATTACTGTTCTCAGACTGTAAGCATCCTCCACTTGCCAGATTTCTTTTTCAGGACAAATACAAGAGAATTCCAAGGGGTAGTGCACTCTTCTGTATGTTAAACTTCCGGCTGATCTTGAACTAGCTGTTCTAGCACATATAATTTTTCCTGTCATAAACCATTGTTCAGAACAAACAATCAAGCACTTTAGTAGGAAGACCTCTGGTGTTTTATCAGCAGTGAACCCCCTAACTAAAATTGAAGAGTCATCTTCTATTGTATCTGGTTTATGCCTGGACAGTCTGTAAGTGTTTTTTGATAACATTTTAAAATTTTTTATCAGGAACATCACATATTTTATGGATTGCTCCAGAAATTGGAAAGATCTGTGGTTTCCATTGTGGTAACAGTTCTTTTCCCTATCAGCTTAAGGCTATATCAGCCATTTATGGCCTTAATTTTCCTATTTGACTCTCTGGCCCTATATATTCAAGCTATATAATATTTTGTTTTACCTGGGATAAAGTTCCTACTCCATGAAATTGGATATCTACCTCTTAAAGAAATCAGTGAGGGGGCCACGATTTTGGAGACATTATAGTTACATCAGCTCCAGTCCATACCATTGCTTCAATTTCAATATTATTTACAAATACCTTTAGTTTAGCCTCTGATGCTCTATAGAAGTTTGCCAAAATATTCAATTTTTGACCACTTCTGTGTTTTTTGTTTTATCGATAGAAGTTGCTCTCATCTTGACATCTGGGTTATTAATATCTAAGTTCAGAACAGTGGTGCTTAATGTTTTGTAGAAGAGTATTTCTGCTGCTTAGCACTTCTGTCTTTGTAAAAAAGCCTAGGTACCCCTAGGCTTTTTTTGATAAGAGCTTACCTGATTTTCTGTTGTTTACCTACATTCATTAGTCCAATGTCAGCCTTTGCCACATCTTTTGCATATAACAGAAGGCGTAGACTCTTTTTTAATTCATGTGATTTTCCTTTTAATTTCTTTTGAAATGACCTTGCTCAACACAATTAAGACATTTGTGAGTCTGGATTTTCTCAAAACCTTTAGGAATGGCTTCTCCTAGCAAGGTCATCCCTGTGAATGAGATCCAATATCAACAGTATTCCTAATCTATTCATCAGTACATGCTGAACATGACCTTTAGGGTCTGATCACCTCTTTGTATTCAGTGTTGGCATTTTTAAAAGCCAAAGATTTGATTAGTGCCTTCCTATCTAGTGGATCTGATATCTATCTATAGCTGAAGTCCATCTTTATAAAAATCAGTGACTGTTTTTTTGTTGTTGTTGTTTTGTTACATATATATATATATATATATATATATATATATATATATTATATAACTTGAATAAATGGTTCAAGTCTTTTCCCTGTTTCTTCAGTCTTGTTCCAGGCATTTAAGGCTGCCATGTAACATAATGCCAAGATTTCTTCATCATATATGATTTGCATCTCTATCTCAGTATATTGACATTCACCTAGCAGCTGGGTTTAGAAATATTTATACCCCGGTTGCATTTCTCTGTGCTATTTCCCTAGTTTCTTCTCTCCACCATGGAAGTGATTGTAACTTTGGCCAAGGTTCTAATATTGCTCTTGTCATATCTTTCCACTCTTGGGGGATTACTCTATTTTTGATCACCCAAGAAATCAATGCTGTGCCACCTGCTGTAGTTTAGCCATCAAGGAGTCAGGCATAAAAATGCAGAGCTAGAAAATTGCTCTGTTCCCAGGAATGGTAACAGAGTCTATATGCACTTTCACCCATAACTTTTCTAAGCTTGTATTCTATGGCAAATATTGATGCTATTTGTAAATGTAATTCTAGGAAGGGGGGCTTTTCTCCCTTGTTTCCAAATAATGACAGAGCATTTCTATGTCTGCTCTGGCCCATTTTAGCTCCTAAATAAAGACATAGAAACCCGTTATTTTTATTAACAAGCTATAAGCAATAATAGGTAGGCAGGTTCTGACTAAGGTCATAATACTCAGAAAATGAAGCTTTGCATGTATCTGGTCTTGCCCTGGCTGGATCTGCTCCATGGCTACTCACTCATGGCAATTTAATGGCAAGTCCTACTATGCCCTCAGTGTGGTTTCTCTGCCTCCTTCTTTCTACTCATGGTCCTTCTCTATTCTCCCATCTCAGTTCTTCAGATTTCCAGCCTGGTATCAAAAGGAAAACAACACAAACAACAACAGGCAAGGCAATATGGCACATCCAATACCTAGCCATCCTTCTACAGTAAGTCCTGAGTATTCCAACTCAGTTGAAGCTCAAGAAAATGACATTAAATACAAACTTATGGAGATTGCAGAGACCTTTAAAGAAGAAATAAATCCCTTAGAGAAAATAGGAAAGTACAATAAAGAAAATAAATAAAACTATTCAAGACTTGAAGATGGAAATAGAAATAATAAAACAAAAACTGAAGGAATCCTGGAGATGGAAAACCTAGGAAGGCAAATAGCAACTACAGATTGAGGCATCACCAACAGAGTAAAGGAGTTGGAAGACAGAGTCTTAGGTGCAGAAGATAGCCATAGAAGAAATTGCTACATTAGTCAAAGAAAATGTCACATTTAAAAAGATTCTGACACAAAACATCCAAGAAATCTAGGACACTATTAAAAGACCAAACCTATGTTTAAACAGGAATAGAAGAAGAATATTTCCAGGTCAAAGGATCAGAAAATATTTTTAACAGTATCATAGAAGAAAACTTCTCTAACCTAAAGAAAAATATGTCCATAAATGAAGAAAAAGCTTGCAGAACACCAAATACACTAAAATATAAAAGAAAGTTGTCATACCAAATAATAATCAAAACACTAAATATACAAACAAAAGACTGAATATTAAAAGCTGCAAGGGGAAAAAGTCAAATAACAAAAAAAGGCAGATCTGTTAGAATTGCACTAGACTTCTCAGCAGAGACTGTAAAGGCAAAATGGCCTTGGCAGATGTCTCACAGAATATAAAGGCTTCAAATGTTAGCACAGATTACTATAGCAAACAACATTTTCAATCAGCATAGAAGGAGAAAACAAGATATTTTATGAAAAAAAAAACCAAATTTAAATGATATGATATTTTAATGATATGAATCCAGTCCTACAAAAGATAGTAGAAGAGAAAGTGGGAAATAGCCTTGAATGTTTTGGTGCAGGAGACAACTTTATGAACAGAGCACAATAGCTCAGGAATTTTGGTCAACAATTAATAAATGGGATGTCATGAAACTGAAAAGTTTCTGTAAGGCAATAGGATAAAAGGGCAGCCTATAGAATGGAAAAGATCTTCATCAACCCCACATCAAACACAGGGCTGATATCCAAAATATATAAAGAACTTTAGCCATCAACAAACTAAATAATCCAATTTTTAAAATGGGGATATATATCTAAAGAGCAAATTCTCAACAGAATAATCCTTAATGATCAAGAAACACTAAAATGCTCAATATATATAACTGTGGGACTGGGGAACTATGGACCCTGGAAAAGCAGGCCTGGAGCAAGAGTGGGATAGAGGCCTGTCCAAACCTCAGAAATCCCTTTCTGAGACTGGGAAGAGTAGGATCGCTTATCTCTGCCCTGGCCCAGCATGCACTGGTACATATAGACCTGTGCTCCCAACCTTTGCCTCAGCACAGGAGGTCAGGTAGCCAAGAGCCAGGTTGATGTTCCTTTTCCCATGTAAGCTCATGTCTAGCCACCTGGAATCCTCCTCATGCAAATGTATCATTGCTAGCACGCTGGCTATGGCCAATGATGTACACTCACTCTGATAGCCTACACTCACCCCCCCAAAGGGTTTAAATGCCTTTGTTCCCCACAAGAAATGGAACCAGTTCTCTGAAGCTACTTATACTTGTGTATTCTTAACCCACACTACTGACCAAGATCCTGCTTCAGGTATGTCTAGGATAAGCTTCTCTCCCCTAGTACAGCCCTGTGAGCAAAGGGTCTGGCTACCCAGAAGGGAGAAGCAGACACAGCATGGCACTTAACCACCAGAAATGCAAATTTCAAAATGACTCTGAGATTTCATCTTACACCTTTCAGAATAGCTAAGATAAAAAACTCAAGCAACAGCTTATGCTTGCAAAGATTTGAAGCAAGGGAAAGACACACACCTGCTATGATGTTTTACTTCCTCATAGGCCAAAAGCAAGAGTGTCTGCTAGCTTCTTCCACCTGGACCCTCTGAAACCGTAAACTAATGTAACTCTTTTTTCTTTTCAGTTGTTTCTCTCAGGTACTTGGCCTTAGATGTGGAAAACTGACTACCACATTCTTTAAGTGATTCCAATTCAGGTTAAAATTTTAAAACTACTGCTAAATCCTACCTTAATTAACCAACAGTTTTATTTCTCATGATTAGAGAATGAATTTAGCCTTAATTACATTTTATGCATTCATAAAATTATATATATATCATCTTTTTACTAGGAGCTCAAATATACAGTTGATATAGGCAAATATAATCATAAAATGGTCATCATTCTTCTTTTATGATATGAAGGGTGTACATCATAAAATGATTTGTCACATCATAAGAACATAATTACTGAATATCTTGTATGTGTTGATTTTAGAGCTGAGCATCAAAGGGTTAAAGGATGAGACTAAATACATCTTTTGTAAGAGAGAATTTAAATCACATTCGTTTATCAGTTGTGGTGTCTCAGATAAATTCTCTTCAGTTGTACTCCAGTGAGCCCCACTGAACAAAGATATTACAATCTTATTAAGGGAATGAGATTTAAAAAGCAGAACCAATTATACCGGCAGTGGTGATGCACTCCTTTAATTTCAGTACTCAAGAGGCATAGGCTGGCAGATCTTTGAGTTTGATAGTAGCATGGTCTGCACAGTAAGTTCCAGACAGTTAGGGCTACACAGAGAAACCCTGCCTCAAAAACAAAACAAAATAAACAAAGAAAGTAGAACCAATTCGTAGTTAGTATAAAATAATTCACAGTCAAGTGACATACACTACAACATATTAATAATGGAGGGATTGTTGTAAGTTAAAGGAATACAAAGGCTTCCTTGTGTAGATTTGAGCTATGCTTTAAGTATGAACAGAGTTATGGCAAATGGGTGGACAAAGAATAGACAGCTGGATTCACTGGCAAGGTTAAGTAAATTTAATCATTTTAAATATAACCACAGCTTGTGCACAATTATTCAACAACTTAACCTTTATTAAAACAGTTTAGTTCATAAATTCAATAAGACCTAAAATGAACAAATATAGGCTAATTGGTTGGAAGTTAGTAAACAGTAAAAACCCAGGAAAGTAGAGCAAGACAGAAATATTCTGGTATCACTGTGGACAAATATTCTTTTGCTTCTGTATTTGACTGAAGAAAGGTAAATCTGAGATGGAAAAACAGCCTTAGAAATAAAGTAGCCAATTCATCTGCATCATCTATTAGTCATCCATTTTGTCTTTGTTCACAAGAAGTACACTGTTCTCTATGCTACATTTTTCTCCATATCTACCTGATTATTCCTCTTGGAGTTTGCATAGCAAATTCAAATTTAAAGTAATATGGGAACAATAAAAAAAGAGGGGAGTTGTAGATTTGGATTAGAGTAAGTTTTAGAAGTAGTTGATAAAAACAGAAAAATGTTAAGATTTACGTGGAAAGAAAAAAAATTTAGTATCACTGTGGACTGTGATTTCTATTCAGTGTTCAGAACCATTGAAGATACTGGGGTTGTTTAGTAGCTGTTCTTGTCTGTGCCATTTTTGTCTAGTACTTCTCTTAGGCCACAGGAGTCAGGGTGGTAGTAGAGTTATAACTACTAGAAGAACCTACATTCTTAGTGACCTTATCTTTCTTAGTATGTTGTATGTACTTCATGACTCCATTTCACTTCTTCGCACCTATAACTTTTGAAGATGATCTTCACCTTTCATGACTTCCAAAGTTTCTTATTGATTTCCAACCAATTTATTGTCTCTATAGTGAGAGTAGAGAGGGAGCAAGGGCATCAGAGCTGTCTGATCTACTTGAGACCTATTCAGAGCAGCCTTAGAGTGAGCTCAGTTGTACTATGACCCATCCCAGATAAAACACAAAACACAATAACCTGCTAATGAACAGGAAGTACAGGAAGTTTCACTGATGAGAGACCCTACCTCCAAGGCCAGGAGAGATTTGCTCCAAACTTCTTTGGCTGTTTGGAGTCATGAGTCAGAGTCATGACTCTGTTTACTGAGTGCCTACTAGGCACCAAGAAACTACACTAAATGCTCTGAAATTAAATGTGAGACAAATCCCATTGAAAAACTTCTATTAGTGTAGTCACCAGCACCAGAATGAATAGAATAATTAAAATTTCTACCCAGGAGCTTGCTCCAGATCCCTTGAGCTAAACATCATAATTGTTTATCAATGAGTGATACATCTAAATAGAATCTCAAAAATAGCTGCAAACTTCTTACCTAGGAAGAGAGAGGAATAATTGTATTTATAAAAATAAAATTATTCTTCATCTTGAAAACTACTGCCTGATTCTTACTTTACATATGAAACATTATTTTATGTACCAATTCTAGGCTTTCTAAATTAAGGATTAAGTTTGCCCTCTGTGATTTAGTAATTACATTTAGTAATGTAGGAACAATGTTGGTTGTTAAAATTGGGAAATATGGTTGGTATCTAGTATATTCATGCTGAGGATGCTACCAAGAAGCAAGGACAGACCACACAGCAAAGGCCTGTGGAATAAAAAATTATGTCCACATCTGTCAGGATTATCTTTTTAATTTATGAATATGTCTGTTTTGTGCCTGTGACATCCAGTTCTCATCATTGTAGCTCTGTGATATAATTTGAAATAAGATCCAGCACTTTTATCTTTTGCTCTAAATTGCTTTGGTTATTTGAGGGTCAATATTCTGGGAAAGTCCTTGTGAAATTTCCTCAAAAAAGAAACAACAACAACAACAAAAAACTAAAAGCAGGGCTACCATATAAAATAGGTAGACTACACCTAGTATATGTCTAAAGGCCATAATTACATATGCCACACCAGCATATCCACGGTTATTGTAACAGTACTCACAACAGCTGGATTGTAGATTCAGCCTAGGTATATGTCAACAGATGAATGAATATAAAAAAGTGTGTCTACATTTCATCTATTTCTATAGAAAAATGATAGATGACAGACAGATGATAGCTCCAGATGCAGGTAGATAGATAAATAAATAGATGAATAATGTCATTTTTTTCTCACCCACAGAAAGTATTGAAAATGGTTACAACTGGATATCACTACATTAAATGTTCATGTTCAGAAAGACAAATATCACATTTTCTTTCATTTGTGAATCCTAGGTTATTTATAAAATGGAAGTACAAGAAAAACATCTGGAGGAAATAATGAAAGTTGTAGGAGAGGGGAGGATGGAGAAAGGATAACGTACATGGAGTGAATTTGTTTAAAGTAAATTTTCACTTATATGAAAATATCTCATTTAACCCCTCACTATGTACAGTGAATGTAGGCTCGTAAGTTTTCTGTGCCAATGGTGCTAACATTCCAAAACCATGATGTAAAAATGTTTGATACACATTTTGGAAATAATAAAATAAATTTCAATAAGTACTTGTTGCTTTTCCCCTATATCTTCTATGCTCCAACTATAGCATGGATCTGGGACTTGATATACCAATTATTTCTTATCATCCTAAACCTTGGGTTAAATCATTCTCATTTCTACCTCCATCCTTGTTTCTCCCGCATTTGATAAGCACAGGGGAAATGCTGCCAAAACCTGAATAAAAACCTCGCTCTCACTTGTTCAAAATCTCCAGGGGCTTTCTTTGGGATTTTAAAATCAAATCTAGTACAAATCAGAAAACATTTCCTGAATATTACAGATTGAAAGAAATAATGTCATGTGCATGCAAGGATTTTCTTACTTCTAGGTATTCAGCATGTGGATATAGAAACCATCTTCTTCTAATTCTTGAATGAGTATTCTTCTCCTCCTAAGAAAAGTAAGATGGCAATCAAGCAGGAAGAGATTCATTAATGAAGAGACTCCCAGGATGATGTCCAATGATGAAACACTCAGACTTTGGGGAAGCTGGGCCCTTAGGAGAGGCACAGAAAGAGGAACAGCCTGGCTAGGCAGGGGACCAGGTGTTAAGGGACAAGATTTGAGAGCACAAGAATTCTCACAAGAGATTGTAGGGTTGTAGAGCAATCAGTGTGTAGTGCTTTCTGGTTTGCATGAGCCTAAATTCATACAGACTGTCGGTAAGCCACACTTGCACCAACAGGATGCTGGGAGTTTGTGTAGACAGAATCACTGTTGATAATGGAGGATGGAGGGTGGAGGCTTGTGTGTATAATCCAACTAGTAGGTGGGTAACTGAAAAGATGGCTCAGAGAAAGACAGAAAAATATACTCTGAGTCAAATGACACTGTCTTCTACAATATATTAAGCATTTTAAATATTTTACACTATGTATTACTTGGCCAGGGCACTACTTCAGCTGTAAATTCTTCCAAAATTATACATTTACAATAAATTTCTTTCATTATTCTTTCTCTATTCAGGTGCAGACCTGTTAATTTATATTTCACAAATGATCAGATTCAATCAGATCCTTCATTCATACCAGCTAGGCTCCTAAGAATAGCATCTTATCTGAGATAATTATAATTTGTTTTCTATTTGCATAATGAAATTGTTTTATATTGCTCTACCATGATCCCAGAAAAACTATTTTAAATGTTAATTATTTAGTAATCATTGACTGTTTATTTCATTTGTTTAACAATATTTAATATATTTTCCTATGTGCAGGTGCAATTATTCTAGACACATGAATCAGGGAAATCAAGATTATTTTCAAAACACAAAGCTAAGCATTTGTTGGGTCTCTGTGATAACTAAACCATATAATTCAGAAACTGGTGCAAATTTTTAAAGAGTTCGTGAACAGATTTGACCATTTTCACAAAGGTACTGATCAAATAACATAAATAAATATAACTACAAAATTTCAAACTTGTAAGCCAAAATCAACAACAAATGGTTCAAGAACCTTAAGTTTTTCACAAATACTCCATAGGTTTTATAAGATGTCCTTGGTATTCAGGAACTAACCCTTTCTTTGCTGCAAGTTCTTCAGTTGTAGCACATTGCTGGAGAAAAAGTAGACACAAAAGAAAAAAAGTGTATTTGTTGAGTGCAGCAGAGTGATGATAACTGTCTCTTCCCACATGTCAATTATTTACCTGTTAGATATGATCAGATGAAATTTTCACTTAGATGTTCATGAGCTATGACATTGAAAGCAATCTCCACTTGCAGTGACAAAATCCTATTTACCTCATTTCCCCTCTTCATGTGTATCCTAGTAAGTCATTTTTATCAGAAGGACATCTGTATTGTTTAACTTTTAATAATATAAATTCTGGTTTGTACATGCATAATTTATATTTACCTCTTATTCTGCCTACTGATTTGACTGATATTAGAATATAGAAAATGAAGGCATAGTGTTAATATTAAAATAATATACAGCTGAAAAGCAGTTTGTGTGGTATAATGAAAACTTTATGAAAAGTTCTATCCTATTCAAAGTAGTAATTCAGAAATGTAAATATTAAAAATAATTTCCAAGAAATCGTGAACTTGAGATTATAGTAATGTCCTATGTTCTTAACAACTGACTAAAATAAACTTTTTCTGAAAATACAAATTTCAGAATTTTAGATGTTGAAGTAATACTTAGAATTTATTTTCAGCAGTTAGAAAGTAAATCAGATTTAAAGGTAAAATAAAATTTTAAGTTCAGCAAAAATCTCCCTTTTTTCATTTATTTCCCTATGATTTACAAAAAAATAACTATTTTACTTTACTTTTATATTTTAAAGAATTTATATTTAGTCATGTTTTTCTCCAGTGGTAGAAAGTAGCAAAGACTTTCATATTATGTATTGTGTCTTTTTAATTAATTAATTAACTAATTAATTAATTATCCTTACCTCTCAACCTTAGTTTCCTGTCCCTCCTCTCCTACCAGTCTCCAATCTCATCTACTCCTCCTTAATTTCTCTTCTGAAAAGGGAAGTCCTTGCATGGACATCAGTCTGCCTTCTCATATCACATTGGAGTAAGACCAGGTGTATTTTCTCTTATTGAGGCTAGAAGAGGCAGCCCTTTAGGGGGAAACATCTCCCAAGGCAGGCAACAAAGTCAGAGACAGTCCTTGCTACCCCTGTTAGAAGTCGCATATGAAGAACAAACTGAACAAGTTTAATTTACATGCAGAGGGCCTCTGTCAGTTTAGTGCACCCTACTTCATTGGTGATTCAGTCCCTGTTGGCACCTATGGACTCAGGTGAGTTCATTCTGTGACTTTTCTTGTGGTGTCCTTGACCCTTCTGCTTTCAATAATCCTTCCTCCCCCTCTTCCACAGGATTCCCAATGCTCTACCTAATATTTGGCTGTGGTTCTCTGCATCTGTTTCCATCAGTTGCTGGGTGAAGCCTTTCTGATAACACTTGTGCTAGGTTACTGTCTGCAACTATAACAGAATATTGTTAACAGTGTTATTTGTAGGGTTCCTCTAGTGGATGGGTCTCAATATGGACCAATCATTGTTTGGCTATTACCTCAATTTCTGCTCCATCCTTGCACATCTTGTAGGACAAATTGTAGATGGAAGGTTTTGTGCCTGGGTTGGTATCCCAGTCCCTCCATTGTAACTTGCCCAGTTACAGCAGATGGCATGTTCAGGCCCCCGTATCCCTAGTGCTAGGGCTCTTAGCTTAAATTCCTGAGAGTTTCCCCTGCCCTAAGTTTCTAGCTCATCCCAGAGATGCTTGCCTCTATTTCAGTTGTCTCCCTCCAGTACTCTGTCCTTCAGACCTCCCACTACCTGAACCCTCCTGTTCCCACTTCCCCATCATACATGTACCCCCTCCATACACTCTGTATATTCTATTTCCCTTTCTCACTGAGATTCACTTGTCCCACCTTGAGCCCTCATTGTTACTTAGCATCTTTGGTTCAGTGAATTGTAGTGTGATTATTCTTTATTTTAAAGGATACCATGTTTGTCTTTCTAAGTCTTGGTTACCTCATTCAGGATGATCATTTTAATTTCTATCCATTTGCCTGAAAATTTCATGATGTCATTGTTTTTATAGTTAAGTAATTCTCCACTGTGTAAATGTACTATATTTTCTTTATCTATTCTTCAGTTGACATACATCTAGTTTATTTCCACTTTCTGACTATTACAAATAAATCTACTATGAACATAATCGAGGAAGTGTCCATGTGGTACAGTGGTGCATCCTTTAGGTATATGCCCAGGAGTGAAGTAGCTGAGTCTTGAGGTAGATCTATCCCAATTTTCTGAGAAACTGCCAAATTGATTTTCAAAGTACTATACAAATTCTATTCCCACCAGCAATGGAGTAGTCTTTCCCTTGCTTCAAATCTTTTCGAGCATAAGCTGTTGCTTGAGTTTTTTTATCTTAGCTATACTGAAAGGTGTAAGATGAAATCTCAGAGTCATTTTGAAATTTGCATTTCTGGTCTGCTGTGTCTGCTTCTCCCTTCTGGGTAGCCAGGCCCTTTGTTCACAGGCTGTACTAGAGGGAGAGAAGCTTATCCTAGACATATCTGAGGCAGGATCTTGGTCAGCAGTGTGGGTTAAGAATACACACATAGAAGTAGCTTCAGAGAACTGGTTCCATTTCTTGTGGGGAACAAAGGCATTTAAATCCATTAGAGGGTGAGTGTAGGCTATCAGAGTGAGTGTACATCATTGGCCATAGCCAGCGTGCTAGGAATGATACATTTGCATGAGGAGGATTTCAGTGGTTAGACATGAGCTTACATGGGAAAAGGAACATTAACCTGGCTCTTGGCTACCTGACCTCCTGTGCTGAGGCAAAGGTTGGGAGCACAGGTCTATATGTACCAGTGCATGCTGGGCCAGGGCAGAGATAAGCGATCCTACTCCTCCCAATCTCAGAAAGAGATTTCTGAGGTTTGGACAGGCCTCTCTTGCTCCAGGCTTGCTCCTCCAGGGTCCATAGCTCCCCAGTCCCACAGTTATATATATTGAGCATTTTAGTGTTTCTTGATCATTAAGGATTATTCTGTTGAGAATTTGCTCTTTAGAAATATGCCCCCATTTTAAAAATTGGATTATTTAGGTAGGATTATTAAGGTAGGATTTAGCAGTAGTTTTAAAATTTTAACCTGAATTGGAATCACTTAAAGAATGTGGTAGTCAGTTTTCCACATCTAAGGCCAAGTACCTGAGAGAAACAACCGAAAAGAGAAAAGAGTTACATTAGCTGAAGGTTTCAGAGGGTACAAGTGGAAACAGCTAGCAGACACTCTTGCTTTTGGCTATGAGGAAGTAAAACATCATAGCAGGTGTGTGTGGCATAGGAAGCTGTTCATGACTTGGGAATCATCAAGGAAAGGAAGATACAGAGGGTCAAGGCACAAAACATACCCTTCAATGGCACATCTGAACAACTTACTTCCTTTAACTCTATCTCCATTACATTTGTCCCACCTACCAGAATGGCCTCAATTAGGTACCAAGCCTTCCACATATAATTATTCAGGGGAAATCCATGTGTAAAGTATAACAGAAAGATAGTTAAGCATCCAAATTTCTGATTCCAAAGCCCTGTAGGGGGCTCAGAAGTTTCTGGTGATGAAAGGCTCTGTGGTAACACTGATTTAGCTGAATCTTGGATAGTGTGGGAAATACCTTTTTAAGAAAAGCCAGCCTACTGTGCCCATCACAGTCTCACTATGCTCATCAGTGCAGGTGCATCCCAAGGAAGACTGTGGAGGAAGGCCAAACAGCTCAAGGAGAGGAATTATGCATAATTAATTTATTTAAGGACATATATTCAAAGAGAAAATGTAATTTTCTCAGAAGCACAAAAAATAACTTTTATTTCTAGTATTTTATTTATGTAACTGACTTAGAAAGATTAGCAAGGATAGAGAGTCTTCAATTCATCCAATTAGCCTCAATGTCTTTATTTCAAATTTGGATCTTCCTCCCCCAATTACAAAATGATGGCCTTGGCTTCATGTGAAAAACTTGGCAAAATTCAAAATCCACCTGCTTCTATAGCTCTAAAACTTTCAAAACTAAAGTCTGTATTTGCTTTTTAAAGAATATTCCCTGTGACTTTACAAATAAGATCCATCTAGAACTATTATAGAAATTCTCTAGTCTTCTGAAGGTGAGAGTTTCCTAATTAATTTACCTAAAAATAAAGAATGTAAATGTATTTAGAAACAAACACATATGCACACACACACACACACACACACATACCACAAACAATCGTTCATGTGTCCTATGATCAGTGGCTCTGCACTTATAATTTGATAGTGGCCATGAATATTTTATTAGTACCAAGAATACTGACCAAGTTTACAATGTCTTTTCCTTGTTTGTTCTTGTTGTTGTTAGGTTGTTTCTTACTTTGTTTTTCATTATTTTTTTGTTTTTGTTTTTGAGTATCGATAGCTAAGCATCTATTGGTCCAATTCTGATTCTATAACCATGTTTGTAGTCAGCATTACTATAGTTAGACTCTATGTAAAAATGTCATGGTCTTCAGACATCCACTTGAGAAAGCACTTTATCAATCCTACTTACAAGTACAGTATGTTTGATGTCAAACTCATAATTCTGCAACATTGTATTGTCAGCAGTGAGGTAGAAGAGGCCCAGTTCTATGCTGTTACCCAAAGTATCCTGAGGAGTTCCCACTATATTTAGGAGCCTTAATTCAGGCCAAATGTTGCTTTCAAGACCTGAAAAGGTACACCACCAGTGGACAGCCCTATGTGGATGAAGAAAATCTCATAAGGCCCCAGGACTAGGAAAAGAGCTACAATCAAGTAATGGCTGCTAAGAGGGGTATAATCAGTCACGTGGAAATATAAGCAATATTAAATTCTCTCAGCTCGTTCTATTGATATGCACACACACATATCTCTGGAAATATTATATGTAACAATAATAATTAAAAAAGAAAACATTAATTTGAAAGGAAGTGATAGAAATATGGTAAGACTTGAATGAGGGAGAGGGCAGGGTGAAAATGATGTATAAAAACAAAGATAAATTTTAAAAATTGTCAACTACTTAAGGCAATAAATAATAGAACAGAACTGAAAATTAAAATGTAAACATATTTTTACAAAATCAAACAAATGGATTATTATAAAATAAGTTTATAAGGATAATTTTGATGTTAAGCACTCCTTTATATAAATTCTGACTATTTAATTTTTGCAATACCAGGCTTAGATGTTCTGCACAGATCCCTATATTGTTAGGGTTACCATTGTTCTGATAAAATACTATGACAAGAGAAACTTGGAGAAGAAAGGGTTTATTTGGCTTATATATTCATATAGCTATTAGGAAGTCAGAATAGGAACTCAAACAGGGCAGGAAGGAAACAGGAGGCAGGAGCTGGTACAGAGGCCATGCATGGGTGCTGCCCACTGGCTTGCTTCCCCTGGTTTGCTCAACCTGCTTTCTTAGAGAATCCAAGAAAATCATCCCAGGGTTGGCACCTTTCACAATCGGCTGAGCTCTCCCCCATCAATCACTAAGTAAATACCTTACAGCCAGATCTTATGTAGCATTTTCTCATTGAGGCTCCCTCTTTTCAGATAATGCATACTCATGTCAATGTGACATAACACCAGTCAGCACAACCCCCAAGTTTCTCTACTTTCATCTCTATCAAAGATGATGCTGCTTCTCAATGCACCTCAGGACATTTGCCTTCTGAAATTTCTTCTGCTTTTTGTCTCTTTCTCAACTGGTAATTGCTAGTTTGTAATTTTATAATCACATCTTTAGCAAATGTATTATTATTGGATGACTTATTGTTAATAGTAATACAGATTAATAGTGGTTATTATTCAACACCTCACCCTCTCAATACACTCATTTTCTGCCCTGGTCATGATGTCTTTTTCTATACTATATATATTGGTGTCATGTCAGAACATGGTCAGAATAATACACATGGATAACAATGCCTTGGGGAACTATGAGAGAGACTTCAGGGAAAAAGGCAGAGAGATTTTTACCTCGCATGCATTTTGTTCTTAGATGTGATTTCATGTCTCTTGTATTAAAATTTTACATTCTATTTATAAGACCTGTTTATTCTTGTTGAATGTAAGAATGTCAGTATAGAACCTGATCTGGTCAGTATACCCTAAATCTGGATATGGCATTCTGACTTGCTTTCCTGCTTTCCCAGATATAATCTATAGTACATGCCAGCCAATTGTATTATAATTATTCTGTCCTTAGGTCCAGGAAACAGCTGCTCGGTCAACATTTACTATGTGCTTACCAGCATTTATGTACATGTTTTTCTGATCATTTTTATGAACCCAAACAATCTTCCTTGTATTGCTTTCTTTGTTTTATTCTTTTATAAAAGAACAGTGAACCTGAAGTAATATTGTCCATACCATCAGACTGTAATCTGCCCTGTTCTTCCTGGTCCTCAGATCCCAAGTTCTGCAGATAAGATCTACATAGGTTGGCCTGAAAAGTTGACAGTGTAGTACAAATTACTTGATCACACATACAGCAACTAATGAAAGTATATAAGCAGTAGCTGGTAATAGGTAATAGTATCTACCATTAGTAGTCTTATACAATTGATAGACTTTAAAGCAAGGCTGTTGTGATGTGATTTGTCAAGCAACCTGCTTTTCCATCTACAGAGATTAGAGTTTATAGTGTAATTATCAAATTCTTTAACTTCATTTCATGATTTTGTTGGTTCTTATTTATTTGTTATTTTATAAATAGGAGACTTTCTTAGGTGAATATTTTCATTTTCTTCCTTATAATGACTACTTTCTAAAAATAATGGCTTTCTCTACTGTTTCCACCCAAAGTTTAAGAGGTTTCCAAGAGTTGTCTGACTTTTGGTAAGCATAAAATATGGTGATGAACCACAGAGGATGCCCCATCTTGCTCCTGTCTATAAGATATATAGAGTACCATGGAGAGTTACAGGCCAAGAGCGAATGAGTCCCAAGTCCCAGAATCGACCTTCTCCCCTCTACCCCAGAAACATACCTTTAAGGTATTGGCTAATTTGTTCAAACTATAGGATTGGCCAGGAATCCACTTTCATGGGCCTGTCTTTCATGGGGAAGAAGTAACTATTTTGCCAGAGGACCTTCTTCAAAATCATTGACTCTTCAAGACAAAGAACTCCTATGAAGAAAATTCATTTGAAAGATGAGATTTCTGCCCCAGTTCAGTGGGGGATTGATCTCAAGCCTGAGCCATGTTGGCAGCATTAAGGTGCAGATGTGTGTGGCTGAACAGGCAAGAAGTACTTAACAGACTCTAGATTGTTTTTCTCATGAAAGTCTTAAGGATGCTTTGTAGAACACTCAGAAATCTGAGAGGAATGGCATTATACTCTGGCCACAAATGTCAGCTCCACTATCAGTTCCATATCACATTAAGATCTTTGAGGAGTATAATTCTCTGAGTATAAGTTTATAATCTGAATAAATAACTCTTTTCAGGATTGTTTTTTCATATATGTAATAAGTAAGAATTAATGATTGTGCTGAAATAATTTTTGGACCTCTTTCCCTGGTGTTATATATTATACAATACAATGTCACTGAATATTTAATATTTTCTTTTATGAAAAAAGAATAACTTAACTAATGGCAAATTTATATTCTAATTATACATAGCTTTTCTACTTTTTCAATTACTCAGAAAGCCCTGGTACTGTCTTCATAATATCTGCCCAAAAGATTGACATTTTCATTGGAATTCAGTTCCAAAAATTCAACTTTAAATGTGTTTGTGTGTCCAGATTATAAAAAATGATTTTTTTCAGAATTCACTGAAGATTTTTTACTTAGAAAAGTCATTTGAAATAGGTCCATGAATTAATATCAATGTTCCAAGTAGTTCAGTCTTATAGAGAATAGGGCTTACCTATAACTTAAAGTAAAAATATTAATGTATTTTCTATGGCAATCATATTACTTTACGAGTTTTGAAGTCAAGGCAAACAGACTTGTCTAAATTTATAGAGACATAAAATTTTCAGTAAAGCACTACTGTATCTGAATTTGTTAGTGGTAGTATATGATGTAGTGTACACAGGTCCATGGAGAGATAGACTGAAATATAACAGAACCAAGTGAACAGCATCTGTTGGTTTTCCTAATTCCAGCAAGTGTCTCAAAAGGATCATGTCTGAAGTAGTTAATATTTCATACCCTGGATATAAAATGCTTTGAAAAGCACCTGTTAGGTTAAGAAAAAGTCAATTACTCTGTGCTAGCTGTTAGCAGTCTACAGTCAAAAAAAGACAGTTAAAAAAAAAAGCCTAAGAAAATTCTTGCTTATTTATCTTTTTCACATTCTCTGAGAACAACTGAAAGAGAAGCTTATAAAAAGGAGTCAATTAATCTGTCTTAAAAATTATACTCATCTAATTAAAGCACAGCTAAAATAGTGTTGTCTTGCTATCAGTTTCTTGATGAAAGCAAGATAATTACCATATGAAGAAGAAAACAGACAATAGGAAATATTTTAGGATCTGTTGTTTTGTCTCTCCTGGTTCTTTTATGACATATGTCATCTATTTTCATAATTAACCCTATTTCCTGTTCAATTATTCTCCCTCAGAATATAACCAAGTTGCCACGAAGTAGGCTGCAGACATAAATGAGGGATATCTGCAAACAAAGACACCCAGAAGACTGTGCATCATGACAATTATTTGCATGTTTAAAACTGGGAAAAACTATGATCCCCACTACCATAATAAGAGTTCAAGAGACTCAGGGTAGTGAAGAGGAAGCAGCTTCTTCTGTGACACTGCAAACTGAGCAGCAGCAACTTAAAGGAAAGCTGAAATGGCTGGAGTGGTAGAAAACAGTGGTTTTTATATACCTAATCAACTTTCCCTGCTGGAATTTCTCATTGGCTGGTTTCTTCAGAAACATAACTTTCTCCACTCCTCTAAAATAGTAGCCCCTCTGAAATGCCTATACTTCTGGGGCTAGAGATCTTAGCCTCATTTCTGATTCATGGACTTGGTTTGGGGACAGTTTGTCTGTAACTTTCAGTACTAAGATCAGCGGTGCAAACTGCTAACTAGGCAAGACTGAGTCCTAGTGCCTGCTTAGCTGATTCACTGTTGAGATCAAAACAAGCTCCATATTGAAATAAGCCATAATTATTATTTTTCTAATACTTTCAAAAACTACTGGGTAACTGTCCCTATAGACAATTAGTTACTTTCCCAATCTAGAATTACTTCTGTAACAGAGAAAGATAATTTACCCTAAACCTTCTCAAATCATTTTGCAGCCTTAAAGAAAACGAAAAAGAATACAATCAAATATATACATTAATACAGAGTTGTTTTATGAAAATATTTTGAGATTTATTTTATTTTTAACTATGTGCATGTGTGTGTGTATCTTTGTATGTGTACGTATATGTGTGTGGGTACCGACAGAGACAAGAAAAAAATATTTGATCCTCTGAACCTGTAATGGACATGAACTCTGAAAAATGTACTCAGGTCCTCTGCAAGAGTGTTCTGAGTGACCACTGAGCCATCCTTCCTATCCTGGTAAGTATTTTTATATGAAAACAAACAGTTTCTCTTAGAATGCATTCTGAGAATAATGCATCTTTTGTAACATTACATTTCAAATTTTTCATACACTGTCTAATCATTTAAGAGTAAAATCCAAACTGAACCTTAATTGAATATTGATGACTTATAAGTTAGATTACATTTCAATATGCATGTCTTAGTTTGCTTTCTACTGCTGTGATAAAAAATCATGGCCAAAAGCAAATTGTAGAGGAAATTTTAATTTTAAATTTTTCTTGCATATCCACTTCAATCATAGTCCATCACTAAAGAACAAGTTTGGAACTCAAGAGAACTTTTGGCAGAACTGAATCAGAAGCCTTGGAAGAATACTTTTTACTAGCATAGTCTGCTCAGTCTGCTTTCTTTTAATAGTCAGGACCACCTGAATATCAGAGGTCGTCACCCACAGGAGGTGGCCCTTCTCACATTAATCATCAATCAAGAAGACACCCTCACAGGCTTACCATCAGGCAAATATGATGGGCATTTTTCTCAATTGAGGTTTTATTTTTCCAAAAGACCCTAAGTTGTATCAAGTTGACAATAATAATAATATAATGATGATGATGATGATGATGATGAAGAGGAGGAGGAAGAAGAGGAGGAGGAGGATAAGCAGTAAAGTGGAGCATTTAACAATGAACCTCGGAAAGATGACTGTTCATGTTTACTGATCTGCCATCAGAAGACTATATGATGTTTAAAAGTCTTCACAACTCACATTTCCCTGTGTGATTAGAGTCCTTGCCTAAATCTACTGCCTCATGTGATGGCTTGATATCCACTGAACTATAAAAATACTCCCTCTCCTAAAGACATGTACTAGACCATTCACTACTCTCACAGCCTAATGTCAACAACACAGTTGATTCATACATACTGACAATTGGCAAGAAACTTTTCATAGTTTTAGCAATTTAAGAAAGGTTTTAGTCCTAATCTCAAATTTACATAGAGGTTAAAAGACTTTGGAGACAGAACCTCAAAGTATAAAAATAAAATAATACCAGAAAAACTTGAAAATTCAGTCAGTCAAGCTCACAGAGCCAGTATTAAACTTTGCTTCCCAGCATCATAAACTATAAAACCAACTAGAGGCAAATAAGAAAAGCTTGATTCAGCATACTGGACAACATGAAGTATAGGACTGTGGTGTCTGAGGAAATTAAATTAACAAATACCCATATAAGCATCCATGAGGTTTTGCATTGTATTCAGAATTATACTACATAGTTTCTTTTTGCTTGGCCCTGGAAACTGAGTTGTTTGGGCAGAACATTGCAGAGAAGAAACCTATGAAAAGAAATATGCATAAGATGCCACATGAGCACAGTTTCCAGAGCTCATCCATGGCTCAAGGATGCTCTAGTGTATATGCTACACTAGACACTCAGCCTTGTAGCAGAGAAACTAAGCTGACTGGGATCTCATCAGGAAGATGAAACTATGCTTAAGGTAAATAAAGGAGCTAATTACTGCACTCAAACCCAATGTGAGCACTTAAAAAACAAACAAACAAACATTACGAAGGCCAAACAGGCATTCCACAGATATGAAACTCAAGAAACTATTCATCAACAAACCAAATAATTCAATTTTAAAATGGGGTATACCTCAACAGAGGAAACTCAAATGACAGAGAAACACTTAAAGAAATTTTCAACATCCTTAGTCATCAGGTAAATGCAAAGCAAACTATTTTGAGATTCTATCTTATACCTGGTAGAAAGGCTAAGATCAACAACACAAATGTCAGCTTTTGCTGCCAATGATGTGGAACAAGAGAAACATTCCCCACGGCTGACAAGAGTGCAAACTTGTACAGCCATTATGGAAATCGGTACAGCAGTTCCTCAGAAAATTGGGAATAGATCTACCTCAAAACCCAGCTATATGACTTTGAGGCATAGACTCTCTGCCATATATATCTCAAAATGCTTCCACTCTATCACAAGAACACATAGCAAAGAAGTTTTACTCATAATACCAAGAAACTGAAAACAACCTAAATGTCCCCCAACCAAAGAATGGATGAAAAAAAAAAATCTGGTACATTTACACAATGAAGTATAATTCTATTGCGGGATATTTGATCACTTTATGTGAACCCCAAGATTGCATTATTTACAGAAAAACACTGTTCCTAATTATGGTGTGGCTGAGCCCTTGACACACCTTTACTACCTCTGGATGGAATACAGACATGTTCTTAGTACATGGCTTTAATCCCGAACAATAAAAATAAAGTTTGTAGAAGGAAGCACCCATGTTTGAAAGTGGTGTCTAATTGAGAGGTAGACAAAGTGCTGATTCAGAGAAAGATTTGACAGAAAAGGATATGTCCAACTCACAAGAAGACAGGAGAAGGGAGTGGCTACTTAAGAGAGCAGAGAGAAAAAGAAAGGAGTCAGATTAACCAGAACAGTTATAGAGAGGCATGTGCAGAGGGAGAACAAGTTCGACACAGATGAAGACAGAATGAGCCAAAGAATAAAAAGGAGCCAGAAGGTTAGAATATATTGCCAAAGTTATTATGAGTCAAAGCTGAGCAATTCAGTGAGAAGCTGAGAGAAACTAGATTGATTCTGTCAGCTTGCAGAACAGATTGAGCCAGAATAGCTGAGTTGGACCAGCCAGCTAGAGATCAGAAAGAACAAGAAATGGTGAGCTTATTCAGCAGTAAGTCTCAGAGGCTGAAAACATTCTAGGCCTATATTAGATTGTATGGAGTCTAGAAGCTTTAAGGACTAGGCTAGATTAGCAGACTGAGGCAGTAAACCTGGGAGATGACAATCACACTAGGCAAATAAAAGTTACTTTTACATTACTCAGCTGTAAGAAAGATGACATCATAACACTTGCAGGCAAGTGGATGATCCTAGAAATAGTCATCCTGAGTGAGGTAACCTATATCCAGAAAGTTAAACATGATATATACTCACTTATAAGTGTATATTGGCTGTTAAGTAATGAATAATCATGGTATAATCCACAAAGCCAGAGAAGTTAAGTAACAAGGAGGGATGCATGGATCTCCCTGGGAAGGGGATATAGAGTAGATAATCATGGTTGGATTGAGAGTGGGCAAGGATAGGACCAGAAAGGTTCAGGTGGAGGAGGAGGGGAAGGAAGGAGAGAGTATGAGAAAGACACCAGAAATTGGTGCCCACTTGGTGAGTTATGTGGAAGCCCAGTGCACTGGAAACTTCCTGGAATCTATGAGGGCAAGACTAGCAAAGACTCCTAGTAAGGGACAATATAAAGCCTGAACTAGCACATGATGGATCATAGTTCAGCCATAGAAGCAATAAAGTCCTAAGACACACAACAGTATATGTCAGTGCAGTGACTATTAAGTATAAAATGATTAAGAAAGTGGCCCCTTTGATTTGACTTTTTTGCATTAGGTTATGAAAAATTAGTATGCATTCTTAATTAATATTGATAGAATTTCACTGTAAAACTCTTTCATCATGCTGCTATCTTTTCCTTGGTGTGTCTGTAAATATTGATCCAACTTAATGAATCTATTAATTTCTTTACTCTTTGGGTGAGCTTCAGTAGTTTGTTCTTATAAGTAATATTTAATTTATTTTTCTCTCATATATTGCATCCTGACCACAGTTTCTCTTCCTTCCTCTCCTACAAGTCCTTCTTCTCCTACCTCTGTTTTCCCCCAGATACACCTCTTCTCCATTTCCTTTTTCAGGCCTCCCTAGAAGATCAACCAAACACAGTATAACAATTTACAATAGGACTAGGCACATACTCTCCTATCGGGGCTGAAGAAGGTAACCAAGTAGGAGAATAAGAGTCCCAGAAGCATGCAAAAGTATCAAAGACAACCCCCCACTTCCACTGTTAGGAGCAGCACAAGAATATTACACTCACATGTGCATCTTTTAAAGCAACTGACCCACTGTGTCTAAGTGACATTTTATTTTATTTCTTTTATCTTTTTAAATGATCTAGCACTTGGATTTCTAAATATTTCTCTATTGCTCTTCTGTTCTCATTTTAACTGATCTTTGCTTTAAGTTTCTATCAGTTTTCTCCTTGTTTTCTAGTTCCCTATGATGTAAATTACTGACTTCAGCTCTTTCTTCTTTGTTGTGTTATAAATCTCCTTTAGAACATTATTTTCCCACTGCTTACACAAATTTGACATATTGTGTTTTCTTTTTTATTGTCCTCAAAGTGTGCTTAGGTTTCTCTTGAATTTTTTTTAAACCCATGTTATTGTGATATGCTGTTTGACATACAAATGCTTGTCATATACATATACCAAGTCACTCTGTTGTTTATTTTTAGTTCACTTCTATTGATCTGAAACTATTTTGCATGTTTCTCCTCCTTTCTTCATGTCACATTTGTTTTATGGCCAGAATGATGTTGTGTTGCAAAATATATCAGGCAGGATTGAGAAAAGTGTTTATTCTGCTACTTTTTAGACTCATAGTGCATAGATGTCAATATAATCCAGTTGATTGACAGTGTTGTTCAAGTCAATGATAGCCTTAAATATATTTTTCTGCTATGTCTACCAATACTGAAAGTCCAGTATTTAAATCTCCAGGGGAATGATGCGATTGTCAATTGCTCTGTGTAGTACTACTTTTTCCTCATACATTTCAACAGTCTGTTATCCCACCCATGTGAACTGGAATCTTCATTAGTGTGAAACATTACTCTGTAAGTTTTCTCTATATTTTGAAGCCTTTTATGTATAGATTTAAAGTTGATGCCATTTAATTAGTGTTAGAACAGAAAGATTCCTCTAAAACTTAAGTTTTAAACTGTATGAGTCTTTATATTTAGTGTTTGTCCCTTGTGACTAACATATATAGCTGGGTATTTCTTCTTCTTGTTGTTGTTGTTGTTTACTGTTTATTTATCCATTTTAACAGTCTGTATTTACTCTGGTATACTTATCTAGAAAGATAGCTCAGTCAGAAAAAAGCATGTAAGCATGAGGACCTAAGTTATACTCTCCAGAACCTACATGAAAAACAGCATGGGCATATATGTCTGTAACTCCAGTTCTGGGAAGTAACAGATAAGCAGAACCCTGGATCTCATTTGCCATCAAGACTAGTCAACAATTTAAACTCCTGCCTCAGTGAGAAACTCTTGAGAACAAACAAGCAAGCAAACAAACAAACAAATAAAACAAACAAGCAAGCAAATAAATAAAGTGAAGAACAATAGAAGAAGCTACCTGACACTGGTCTCTGGCCTGAACAGGCACCCATGTGAACATGCCCATACATGTGATTCATTTTCTCTCTCTCTCTCTCTCTCTCTCTCTCTCTCTCTCTCTCTCTCTCTC